>JARFJB010001033.1:2185000-2330000 GCA_036346205.1 Vesta saturnalis | reverse complement strand
GGGAAACGGGTACCTGTTTTTGGGAAACGGGCATTGGTTTTAGATCTGTTTTTGAGCTGTTTTCGCAAAACGAGTACCTGTTTTGAGCTGTTTTTTGAGCTGTTTCTGCCTGTAGCTTGAAAAACAGGTATCTGTTTTTGAGCTGACTGTATCAAAGTTGGCACTATTCACATTTTCGGTGTTTACAATGTTCTGCCGAACAATTTACAAATTTGTTGTTGGCTTCAGCCAACTCACTGCATAAACGTTCCAAATTTTCGCTGTACTAAAATTGAATTTGTCTTAATTAATTAATAAGATAAGGATATTTCTATTAAATCACATAAATTGAACCTTTTTATTAGTATAGTTACTGTTTATAATACATAGAAAAAAAATACTCGTAACAATGTTCCGTTTAATAGTATTGAATAAAACAATATCAAATTATTTTCTTGTAATTTTAACAACTGGTGATATCTATAAACATGACCAACATTAATAAATTGCTAAAATGTCAAATTTTACTATCTCCTGTCAATACCATCAATTATCGTCATCACTGTTTAAGTTATCCAGAGATGGCGGTACCTTACAATTTTAAATAAAAATGTAAAAATAACGTTGTTTTGGACATGTATCTCATCAGAAAAGGTGTAAAGTTTCCTTAAACATATTTTATTATTTTATACTTCATATATTTTTATTTTATATCAAGTTACACTTGACGTTCACAAGATTGTAATTCCAATTTTATCAGGAGGTCAAAAATATATATTGATGTATTATGAGTGTGCAATCAAATAAATGTTATGTAAGGATAAGCATTTGTGTAAAGCGAGTTGTATACAGGCCTGGTGCTAATGTGCACGGTATGTTTAAGTTTTTGAGATAATGAACAAATATGAAAAGACATCCACATAAAGTGATGACAGGATTCATCACTCTTTCTCTCTCTCTCTCTCTCTCTCTCTCTCTCTCTCTCTCTCTCTCTCTCTCTTCTCTCTCTCTCTCTCCCTCTCTCCCTCTCTCCCTCTCTCCCTTTCTCCCTCTCTACCTCTCTCCCTCTCTCCCTCCGTACCTCCCTCCCTCCCATACTTTGTTTCGATAGTATTCATATCAATCACTTTATATTTTGCACCCACCTCCAAGTCTTTAACGTTCGTGAAGGATTTACAGAAAGTGCTACTGTTCAATGCAGATAGATCCATCTTTACTGATTCGAGAACACTTTTGAATTTTGAGTTGACGCTGGAACTGTCCTATATATTACTGCATCGCGATTTTTGATGGTATAGGTGAGAGTGTGCTTTGAGAATAACGTTAGTAAGTTAATCTGCATCTGATGATGAATAACTGCTTCCATCAGGAGGTAGTGTCCATTTTTTATGTCGCTCCAGGAATAATATTATTCTTTACTTTCTCGAAATTGTACTACGACTAAACGCTGTTGAAGAAATGATTGATGTGTAATTTACATATGGTGGGGTTGTAGTATGACCTTGGTCTACTTTTAGCATAGACAACAACCTGTCATTCTTCTTGTTGCAATAAACTGATTCTATTTTTATATTTCTAAGAAAAGTGATATGATACCCCTGCGGGTCTATAATCCTTCAGTTTGGGCACTCTATTATAAATTGTAATATACCATTTGACCTTGGTTTACCTTTTAGCATAGACAACAACAACAACCTGTCATTCTTCTTGTTTCCATACACTGATTCTATTTTTATATTTACAAGAAATGTAGTATGATACACCTGCAGGTCATTACTCTTTGACTCTGAAAAGTCTATATTTAGATTTCTAAGAATTGTAATATAATGGCCTAGCAATTTCAATTTTTAGCTTTAAATTTTGATCTAAATGTATCCTTAATTTGAGTACCCCTCACAACACGTTTAAACTTGTTAAATAGCCACCTTGTCCTACTTTTAGTTTAGAAAACTATTTCACCTTCACACAATTTAGTCAACCTAAGTACCATTTGACCTTGATCTACTTTTTAGCATACATACATACATAACAACCTGTCATTCTTCATGTTTCCATGAATCTGATAGTATTTTTAGATTTCTAAGAAATGTAATATGATACTCTTGTAGGTCATTACCCTTGACCTTGACAGCTCTATTTTTAGATTTCTAAGAATTGTAATATGTACATGATGATGATGATGATGACCTTGCAATTTCTATTTTTAGCTGTAAATTTTGATTTTTTTGTTTGAAAAGGCTCAACTTTAAAAAATGAATCATGCATACGCAAAGAAAGCCTTTTATTATAAACTAAGAATTGTCATACGATACCCTTACAGGTCAATAATCTTTGACCTTGGCCACTCTGTTTTTAGACTACTAAGAATTGTAATATGATGACATAGCAATTTCTATTTTTAGCTTTTGACTTTCACAAACAAATTTCCCACCAAAACGTTTGACGGCAGAGTGATCTTGTAATATGATGATGATGATGATGACATTGCAATTTCTATTTTTAGCGAGCTTCAAAAATTTATGATTTCCCGCCAAAAGTTTGACCTTGAAGAGATCCACAAGCTTTCATTTCTCACCACCAGGGGGCGAGTGACCTTGAATTTGTACAAAACCGGCCCCCAATCACTACTAAAGTTATCGACAATACGATCAGGGAATTTCTCAAACGCGATATCAGGAACAACTTTGTTGTTCTATCCACTACAACCGACCCTAATCCCGTATCTTAGTACAATGCACCTCACAATAAATATAATTATGCACGGAACCGTCATTCATTAAAAACGTACTGTTCAATAACAACATACAAGAACCAGCCATCACATAAACGAAACTTACAGCCGATGTACACTTGACTATTCCAAATTGTTACAATATACATGTACCCTTACCTTTGTCAGCTCCAAAACATTGAACTCATGTTGAAAAACAGTACTTCCTTCTCTAGTTGTACAAATAACTATTTTGAAGCTATTATTGTTTGCTAATTGTTATCGGAACGTTTAAATATGTAAAGTAAAAAAAAATTAACCAAAATACTCGATTACAAAAAGATGAGTATTTCATTACACTGCAGGTTCGATAATTAAAGAAATGCACACAATAGAAGATTTATTTACACGATAATCTAAGAAACTATATTTGTTTTCAGCTTTTTCAGTCACGTGTTTTTCGTTGATTGTGTTTAAATATGAAATTGTATACTTCCTAAATTTTTGTTCGTGATCCAAAATATTAATCTTTTTCGATTAAAAATAGGGTATATATGTTTCTGTTATAATCTTTGATTAGTTAATGTCGTAAAGAACCATACTGTAAAAAATTGATTAAGTGATCTTACAAACGTAAAGGTAATGAAAGAAGCTTATTGTATCTTGTATATAAACATTCCATATATATTGCGGTACTAGTTTTGAATTTCAAAACTGCATATTTATTGCAATCTTAAACAACTTATGTAGCTGTATAAAATTGCTTTTCAAAAATAAAGGAGGAGTGTATATACCACAATATTGATATAGAATACGCTGCGCATCTGCGCTTCTTAACCCGTAACGTAGATAAACCTTAGATGCTTTGAAAAGGTTTAATTATGTATCATTTCAATTTTCAATTTAAAGGTTGATTAAATATTTTAGATTTTGGTTACGCTAAGTGTACACTGGATGTTATAGTAACAATAATGTAGTATTCTTATTCTCTATTCCTCTATTACTTCACATGTAGGGAAAATTAAAAAAAGTGTATCATATTTTCTATTAAAGTTTACTAAAGTACACATAAAGCTATAATCTTAATTGTTACTAGCGGTCGCTACGTTTAAGTAAGTTACGGGTCGTTGGAAGCTACAAGCTTGCATAGAAAACCCGTGATGCAAACGAACCTATGTAATTTAGTTTATGTGTCTGTACTACATAAAGCTTTAAGGTTTCTTGTGGGGTGACCACAAGTTCGTAAGATTTACAGTCAAAGCAAATATAGTTCATGTCGCTCATAATCTGTTTTGAAGTTGTTCTGAATATAAGGAATCGGACTTTGTGTTTATCCACGTTATCTAAGAATATTGCCGAGAATCCCTTAACCAATGTTACAGTACAATGTGCTTATATTGCTGAAGTAAATGTAGTATTTCTTGTTTGGTAACGGAATTATAGTTAAAGATGGTGTGAAATCTAATAGCAGACGTTAAGTTATTTTTTAATGCAGATGATTAAAGGTTAAGGAAGGATACTGGTGTATTCGTTCAAACGTACCATACTCTCGAATAAGTTTTGAATAAGTAATAATAATTACATTAGCAATTTTTGGATAGAATTCGGTCAAATTAGAAGGTAATTGTGGGCTGTTTAATAAATAAATAACGTGCGTGTGTGTTTGGCGAAGTTTAATTTGTAGTTAAATAAATGTGTTATATTAGGGTTATACTACATATGCGTAAAGGGAGTAATGTAGCGACCTACAGTTGTCACTATACAATTGTTTAATTTTGCCGCAGCTTACTCAATCGTAGGTGGCTTGCATAAACTTAACTTTGAGACAGTTACCTCTATCAAAGCTTTGCAAAGTTGGGATCTAATCGACTAACATTGATAAATTTAGCATAAGCTAATTAAGAAAAAATCTTTTATCACGGAGAGGCCCCTAGTTCTGACTAGTCGGTATTGTATGGTGTCCAGCGCCAGCACGATAGGAACAACTGAAAAGGAGAAGACCTAAGAAGACGCCTTCGCCAGACATCTCTCTGCTAGTGGACGCTCCTCGACGTCCATCGCGGCCCCGCGCCGGTCCAGCGAGAAGACCCCAACCAAGGATCTGCCCACGAACACCTTAATAGTCAGAAGAGGAAGCCGAAGAAGACACCGAACATTCGCCCGCCTACGCCGCCGCCCACCGAGAACGTGTCCCAGGTCCTAGAAGAGTTTAGGGACAGCCCTACATCCATAGCGCAGTCGATGACCCGAAAGGACACCGGGGAGGAAGTACCGCCGGTAATCTTCGTGAGAAGGAGAACTTGGTCGCGTTCTTCTGCGAATTAGATCGACAACGGATCACCTTAACGAGAACCAAGGCTATCAGCGACGGATTCCGGATGCAGCCTGCTTCAGCCCAGACAAATAGTGATGAGGTATCTACCAGGCAAAGATCGAGCGATTAGCTAAGGTAGTGATAGGTGGCGTGTCCCTAGAACTATCCTAGGTGGACGTTAGCTTAGAGCTAGAACTACAAAATATTCAAGTAGTTTCTGCTTTCAAGATGAAACAGCGAGGACTTCCGATCCATCTTGTGATGGTAGAGCGAGTAACCGAGTAGGACAACAAGAAGATCTAGGAGGTTGTGTACGTCGCCCACCTCCGTATGACTATAGAAGACTTGTGGCGGGAATCCGTCAACGGGCAGTGTTACCGGTGTCAAGGTTTCCGTCACGCATACTGTTGTTGCAGGGCGGCGGTACGCTATGTAAAGTTCTCCGGAGATCACCACTCCAGTCAACACACTAAACCCCGAATAGAATGAGCAAAGTACGTTAACTGCGTTGGAGACCACCCCCTTAGCTACAGGGGATACCCGAAGTTCCCTCAACCTCCACAGTGGAAGAAGATGAACGGACCACAGCTACAAAAGAGGACACTATCGACTGAGGCGCGTTCTTCAACTCGGACCGGCGTGAGTTACGTCCGAGGGACGACAGGAAAAGTTGAGAATGCGGAAGTACCGAGAGCGGCTCCCGCTGTTGTATTTACCCCGACTGTCCAACCCGCCTTAGGGTTCGACTCCATATTAACCCTCCTCGGAGGCATCAATATGGACAACACTTTGTTTCAGATACGCGGTGCTTCAGCAGCAGCAGCAGCAAAAACTACACTAACCGAGCGGCAACAGGACAGCCCATCACTACATGGGCGACGGCGTACGTATTCTACACATCTGCAACCTTGGATTTTTTCAAAATCGGGCTATAATACGCCCTTTTGGCGACTTATTGTTTGTATATTCCATTTTCTAGTTGCTATATACATGTCTTTAAGTTTCTCTGGGATTCCGTGCATTATATGTTACGGATAACATCACGTATACGTAAACTTTCTCTACCCTTCTAAAATCTATGTAGGATCAATCCTTCCGGACGGTTCCTTCACAATGATTATGAAGGAACTACACTGGCTGCTTTCTTGTCGATGGTATCTTCTACGAGAATCTATTGTGCCTTCTACTATAAATGGATTTTTTTTCTAATAATTATGCACCTGCACAAACCAATGTTGGTCTAACGTGCTAAAGCACTCAGGAACACTTAGGAGGATGGGTAGAGAGACAATGAGTTTCCAAGAGATTCCATATCATAAGTGATAGGAAAACAGGAACTAGGGAGATCATTACAGAGTTTAGAAGCTGTGTAGAAGAATGTGGATTGCGCTCGTTTGGTACGACAAGTGGGGACTTGTACTGCATACTGATGATGTGAATGAGCGAACCGAGCATTTCTAGCTAACATAGCCTGAGATGGTATCAAAAAACGTAATTCAGCAGCGCAGCAGCCATTGTAATACCGATAATACAAAGAAAGAACTGAAACGATTCTTCTATGCTCAAGGAGCTGTATGTCAGAAATTAACGGACGGATCATTTATAAGCCTAATCGCTCTCTTTTGAATACGAACAACGACATCGATAGTGTATTGGGGAGCAGCAACCCAGAGTTGAGGATTATTTTCTAGATCAGGTCAAATTTGGGCCTTATGCAGCAGAAATAGTTGTCGGGAGATAAAGTACTGCTTAGATTTGTACAAAAATCCTATTTTACGAGCAGCTGTTTTGGTAGCTGACATAAGATTATCAACCCATGGTAGATTTGGGGATACAGTCATTCCCAACAGAGTAAGAGGACCTGAATGTCTTAGTTGATTGAATTTGCCATTTGAGCTTTGATGTCTTGATTTGACTCGTTTGACGTAGAATGTGGATTACCAGAGTGAAATGAAGTACAATCAAGGAAACTAGAAACCCAGTTGATGAGCATATCATTTATTCCAAACGAGGTGAGTATGGCAAGTAAACACGGATGCCAAGCTTAGTCAAATGCCTTTGAGATATCTAAAGCGACTGCAATTATTTCACCGACTGGATTACCCCGCTAATCATTTTATGCATTTGGATTGGTATATGGTATTATGTCAGTGTGATGTATAATAAGATACGTTCTAGCGGAGGGAGTTTAATTTTAATTTTGTGTCAAGGAAATCACACAGTGTATGGGGTTTTTCTTCTACCGGACGACCTATTTCTAGATCCGGATAACTTGCTTCGTACTTTCTCTTTGAATTAGCTGGATCTAGCGGGAGAACTCTGTAAAGATCCAGTCGTAGCGGAAAATGTGCTGAGGAAGGCGCATTTCGTTATATTGGAAGGATTCACTTTGGTTCTCCGTTGGCTGTATATTGTACCTTTTTATGGATTCTGTTAGTCAGTGGACTACAAACTTTTGCAAAGGTGCGTATCTGAAATAAGTATTATATGCAATTAGTGTAATGTTCACTGGAGTGCCCATACGATATTACAGCTCTACTGTAAAGGATATAAAATGTACGCAGTACGTTTGCTTCTTGTTTTGTTTGTGCATGATATTTTGAAGATTCCTATAAAAACTATTTAAAAATAATGTGTAGAGCTATAACTAGAAGTAGAAATTATTCTGAAAAAAAAATATGGATAAAACGAAAAAAAACAACTTCTTGAGAAAAATTCACAAAATAAAATGGTGCTACCAATACGCTGAAATTTCTGTACTTAAGACTTAAGACAGAAAATGGTTCCTTTCCTTTGTATTCCAATTATGAATGAGTTCTGAGTAAGTATTCATTAACTTAGGTTAATTCCCTAGTTTATAGACTGAAGGTGTAATTGTATGTGGAAAATGATGTACAGGGAACCAGCAGTGTAATTACGTAGCTGGATTGGTCCAGTGGTTAGACCATTTTTGCTCCTCGAATAACATTTTTAGTAGGATGTTTTATGCTTAGTGCACCATTTCATCTGCGGTTTTAGCTTTGGATAACGGTTAAGTGTAAACATGGTTGCTAATAGTCTCGACAATTATCTCTAACCGGAAATAATAATTTACTTATAAATACAACGTGTAAGTTAAACTGGAATAAAAATAAATGTGGAAACCAAACATATAATTCAGCGCATGAACTATGGTTGACCGTTACCCTATGGAATCGAGAGATATTGGTCCGGTTATTTTAGTATCCAACGTCTAAAGAGTGCAACGGATCCAGGTAGCTTTACAGAAAATTACTGTGTGACATGTAATAGTAGTGTACATTATTAGCATAGTAAATAAGTTGTTACTGGTGAGAGGAGAAACTTATTGGGGAGTCGTTAGGCTAGACTCTAATCTCCTAGAGCCAGTAAAAATGAATATAGTAAGTTTGGTAGTGCAGGATTGAACTTGGAGGTGAAAAGCATGAAAAGGCAGGTGTGTGGGTATAAGTAAAGTACAGTCGCCAGTGTTAGTTAAGGCCTTTGTTTAGCATTGTGAG
This sequence comes from Vesta saturnalis, assembly GCA_036346205.1. Taxonomy (NCBI): domain Eukaryota; kingdom Metazoa; phylum Arthropoda; class Insecta; order Coleoptera; family Lampyridae; genus Vesta; species Vesta saturnalis. Next base: position 2,321,479 of record JARFJB010001033.1, on the reverse strand, counting down.
TAAATGCAAGTAAGTTTTAATACAGGAGTGGATTCTGGTCATATCGTATGAGCAAAGTTCATTAATATTTTAGTGCGTTTGTGAGTTACTGCTTCATGTTCATAGAAACCACTGTCGTTCTTTTTGTGTGTTTTACAAAAACACACAAATATGAATCGTATAAGATGAAAAAGAGCAAAATAAGAGAAGAACAGCGACCCTTTCGCGTGTACATTCAAAAACAGATAATTTAAAATTATTGTTGCATGAAAGAAAATATTAGTGGCATACAAAAAATTCTAGAGAATAACAAATTCATCCATGCAAGTCTCACAAAAGTTACAAGGGATGCTCTTAGGTTATACATTAGTTTGGTATTAGGACAAAGTTCAGAAATAAATATTTTTTTATCGAAACATTGTGTTCGGCGATCAATCAGCCTTCTGAACAACTAGGATGGCTTCATTGACAGAATTCTAAACATTGTTTAGGAATTTGGTTTGGGAGGAACTAAAAGAAGAGAATATGGTGTTAGAGGAAACCATTACTTGCAACGGGATTGGTGTACAGCTCAATCAACTTCAAGAGTGATAATTTAACTGCGGATTAGTCGATTTAGATAGTACTGTTGCTTGACCTTAGCCCTTTAGATTTTCTTCTTTGTGGTTATTTAAAACAAAAGATTCATAAAAATAATTTAAACGATGATATTCATTGTCTTAAGCAGAAGGTTAGAATCTATAAAGTGTTAAGAATAAGAATAGAAAAAAAATATTGCTAATAACATTTATATCTAGTAAAATACCCGTGCTTCGCAACAGGATGGTATGCCAACATGCAATAGGTTTCTAGGTCTAACGGTCTGACCTGGGCGGTAAATTTCCACCCCGATTTTCCACTCGCTAATGTTTTCACCCCAATTCGTCCTCTTTAGCAGTTTCCTGAACGGAATTCGTAATTCCTATAATGATCTTTGTTTTGGTTGTAAAACGATGCTTAGTTTGAGACTCAACATGATATTTTACAATATTTTGAACTCTAAACCCCTAAAACTACCCTTAAGGGATGATTAATTTCAATAATTACCTTTCCCTTATTTTTATGAACCATCTTCCATTCTCGTGATATTCCACATATAACTTAATTTGCTTCTTTGTGCATCCTTCTAGTTTCTAATGGTTAGGAGATGATTTCAGAAAAAAGTCAAAACACGCGTTTCTTTATTTCTTAAGGAACATTTAAATAACAATTATTATAAGTTTTTGTTATGAACGAATAAGTTCGTGATAAATATAATTAATTTTATTTATTAATTTATGTATTTAATAAAATTAATAATAATTTTTAATTTAAATAACAATTTTCATGATTATGGTTTTAATCCCCTTCTGGAACCTGATTCCACCCCTGAGGTAAAATTTCCGAAAACGGTCCGATTATTAATGAGAATTGATTCCTCGATTTTTAGATCTCCAACTGCCCAGGTTTACGAAAAGGCCTCTTTAATTTCTAAGTGATAAGTGAGGATAAAGCTTTTTATTAATATAGATTATAACAGTAACTTATCAGCCACAATGGATACGATATAATCCATAAAATTAAAATGAACAGTTCCTTACGTGGCAACAATTTACGACTTTTAAAATTACTAAACGCCCTGTATATGAAATTGGAACGAAGGATATTTTTATGTTATACTTAATTCGTGATAAACCTTGATGACTTGGAATTTGGTTAAAATTATACCTTAATTAGTATAAATTATGTTAGCATATATTTTAAGGGTATATGGTATAGACGTTAATAATTTTGTCAGTTATCGTTTACCCTTTGAGAGGAAGTTAGCTTGTATTTAAGATCACATAAGTAGTTAACATGTTACTCATGGCATATTTAGTGAGAAGTTTAGAGTTGATGCCGTTTTTTGACTATTTTTATGAATAGAATTTGTATTGCAGTTAACGTCTACAATTTGATGAAAGTTATCCATATATCCAAACAAATAAGTAACCCATCTAAAGTAACCCTTATGCCGCCATAGAGCATCGCAATTGTGTGCTGTGAAGTGTTCAAATTCGAATGAGTGCGTAGCCTGCTGTACTGAGCTAGGTGGACCTGTGGTCACACAATCTACTTAGCATTAGAGAGGTAATGGGTTCAGTGGTGGAGAAATATCAGAAAAAATGGCTCACATATTACAAAAGAACAAGAAGTACAAAGTAATTTTCAAAAGTAACACCGATGTTCTTAAATATTTATTTAATGCGAAAGATGCAACTAACGACATTTTGAAGTCGAGTATTTATGTATTGAACTGAACATTCCGTAATTTTGATTCGATTAGACAAACGCTTAGGACCTTTGATATTAAATACAAAAAACATAGTAGATGTCACAAATATAAACTTACAGAGAAATCGAATTATGTTAAACATTTAATAATAATTATATTTTTACATTTTGGTAATAAAAATGACCAATAAGATGTTTTGGACGTATTTGAAATTTATAAATATAAACAGAAAGTACCTTTAATGAAGGAAAAGGTTGATCTTATATATAGTTTGTTGTTTTACCTTAATGAATTGTTACCATAACTACTTGTTTGTTATTTTACTTATATTTTCTCTTGATCGTGATGTATGTTGTATTGAATCGCGTAGAGAAATAACTAATTATATAAAAGAAATTGTGGAATTATATTATGTCTAAATCATTAGTGCTATTTAATAATAATAAATAATGTTAATTGTGCAATTTCCCCAAAAATTTTGTAATTCGTTTAATGATTATAACAAATACACTTTTTTTTTAATTTAAAGTTAATGTTTATCTATTAAGGATAAATAAGGAATTTGGTAGAAGTCGACAAAGTAAGCTTACAATATACTAATTAGGTTCTAGCATACGTTTTATTAATTATACAAATTTACGATAAACCTAACTAATGGTGCTCTGCATAATAGCACGGTATATCTTAACCAAGAATCCATAGCTTTGCGCTAAGTTTTAACTAAGACTTGCATTTTGATGTAAGTAGCTACTCGTATGAACTTTGCACTATAGTGATGCACGCCTAGTCAGTTCATTTGAGCTTGTACCAAAGTACCCCAACTTTCCTACTTTCAATTATGTAATTAAGTTATATAAACTCTAGAATTGATCTTCACATTAAAAGTACTTTAAAGATATATATTAAAATTTCATTACTCCCGTATAACGCTATGAAGTTAAAAATACAAATGTTGCAGCGTAATAATATTTTAATAACAGTAGATATCAATTGTGTCAATTTTTTTACAGTAAACATAAACAATTGTTAAATTAAATCGCATATGAATAAACAATTAAATTATGATTACTGATAATTAACCTTTAAATTTAAAAAAATCACACAAAAGCTATTTTTGATGTTTTATGTTAGGGTCACTGTTTGAGAGCTTTGGATCTCGATCTGTATCAGCATCCTTATGTCTATTTGGATCTGGTTTCCACAAGGGCTTATGCCGCTTTAGTATATTTGAATGATTATTGGTTGAGAACTGTTGTATCGATGGTAAGCATGAGATATTGGAATTACCTAGTAAGCTGATTATCAACGAATTCGTGTACCCAAGCTTTCGGAAGTTCTCTCCAAATTATTGTCAACGAGGTTCGTCCAGTTATATCTCTATTGTGGAACCTTTAGTATTTTTGATCTACCCGGTAGTCTTCAAATAGAGGAATGTAACAAACCTTAACGACTGAATTTGGTAGCTAGCAATGTTAGTAATAAAGGAACTGATGTGCTGCATGTTGTACATAACTGTGTATTTTGTGATAAAGATCCATCTTGCTAAGAAAAACTAATTTCAGGTTACAAACATATAACATATCAAATCGAACTCAATTTAACTAAGGCATGCACATTTAAGCATACAACCCGATACCTTTTACGCACTTGCTCTACCTCCTGGTACAAATGCTATACAAACCCCACTAACATTTTCTGCGACAAAACTGAAATTCGGACGTGATTTGAAGCGTTTTTTCTTAATGCTTCAAAGAGAACACTACTTGGTGATCTTAAGTAGCTTCGTTGTGCATTTAAAGATTCTCCATTAATAACCGAAGTCCGTCATGTAATTTAGACCGCTTCCCCTAACTTGAACAAACCAAGCTAAACATATTTATAATACTAGAAAACCTTAAAATCCTGATTAGTAAAATTATAAACGTCAATCTAAACTGAACAGGCAACAAAATGATAAGAAATAAGATTCTCTGCTATGCTACACACGTCTGTTGAAATTGAAAACGTTATCAGTCCACACCTATTTAGCAAATGAAGTTTAAAAATAACTTCTAAAGGTTCGACTATTATAGGTTATTTGCCTTAAAAACAGATATTCCCCGTAACACTCCTCTCCTAAAACTTACCATTCCAGAATTCGAGCAAAACAACTTGATATAACTCAGTTAACTGATAGTATTGCATTCCTTATTGAAAACACCTTGCAGGGTCCCGATTTTAAAAGAGAAGTAGCTCATTCATAAATCATTGCTATCGAATTGAGGCAATCAAACTCAAGATCCAGTAGTGAAGGTTTCTCTTATTTTGTTAAAAAAAGTAACCAAAGTAAAAAGCTGCTGTTTAATATTATTAATTAAGTATTTTCCAGCAAAACAAACTCAGTTTGAGTTATTATCCTTAATTCCTATCCATCGTGAAAATAAATAGAACGACTTTCTCTGTGATTCGATTTAGTCAAGTAAACTGTATTATTCAGTATCATTGCACGCCACAACTGCTTTAGTAGATTTCTCTATCCTATCATTATAGAAAAAATTACAGTCTTGCTGTATCACACTGCAATGCATATTTCAAGTGATTTCATACACGAGCACGCGCGCATGTGCCTATATATGCGTGTGCGTGTACGGGTGTGCGTCCATGTGTGTATGCGTATGGATGTGAGGGTTGTGTATATGTTCGCGTGCGTGCATGCATGCGTGCGTACGTGCATGCGTCTGCGTTTGAATGTGCGTGTGCGTGTGCGTATGCTTGTGCGTGTGCGTGTGCGTGTGCGTGTGCGTGTGCGTGTGCGTGCGTGTGCGTGTGCGTGTGCGTGTGCGTGTGCGTGTGCGTGTGCTTGTGCGTGTGCGTGTGCGTGTGCGCGCATACTGTGATAAGCGAATTTGCAGTACAGTGCCCTAAACTATTGTGGCGGCTAGTCGCAATACCAGAGCATTGGTTGCGCAGGTTGGAAGAAGCAAAGAAGACATGACTATGTTGAGCGCAAAAACTTTGTTCTAGTCCCAAAGTTTGAAATGGAAAGAACAAACAAAGACATTTTGAAATTCCCCAGTAAATAACTACGGTGATTTATAGATCAACTTTCCGTAGAAGTTCTAACACATAAATGGAATATGTAATTTAAACTCCCTCACTGAACTAACAGGTAATAAGCTGTAGATAACTATCTTGCAAACGCTAATCTCTAGCCGGAGTAAAAATTAATTGCAATAGTCTGACCGTATAACTACCACTCGATACGCTTTTTGTTCAAACTAAGGATCCTGGTGGTTTGCAACGAGGGAGAGAAAAAAACTATAAGAAATCGAAGAATGTAATTACCCAAAGATGCAGTGGATTATGTAGCGGTACCTGTGTTGGTGGTCGATTTTAGGAGTGTGCCATATGTCAATCAATCTGGAGTCTAATCCGGTTGTTACGAGATTGAAGTATCAAAGTAACATGACTATGTTGAGCAGTAACACACTTTGATTGTAGCCCAAAGTTTGAAAATGGACAAAGATTTTGAATGAGTTAAATAACTACGGTGATTTATAGATCAACTTCGTAAAGTTCTAACAGTAAAGGAATATGTAATTTAAACTCCCCACTGAACTAACAGGTAATAAGCTGCAGATAACTATCTTGAAACGCTAATCTCTAGCCGGAGTAAAATTATTGCAATAGTCTGACCGTATAACTGCCACTCGATACGCTTTTTGTTCAAACTAAGGATCCTGGTGGTTTGCAACGAGGAGAAAAAACTATAAGAATCGAAGAATGTAATTACCCAAAGATGCAGTGGATTATGTAGCGGTACCTGTGTTGGTGGTCGATTTTAGGAGTGTCAATCAATCTGGAGTCTATCCGTTTTACAGATTAAGTATCACGTACTATATATATAGTTACATCAGTTGTGCACGCAAGGCGCAAGCACGACAGCCTACCAACCAAATTCCTATTTACATTTTGTTTATAATGATAAGCACCATATTGTTTAACTTCGCAAAATAATTTCTCACCAGATAACGTGCTCGCCAGTTGTGTACGGAAGGCTGCTGTAAGACCGTAGCAGTCCTTACCAGAAGCTCGAAAATCCTATTTACCATTTTGTAATAATATAAGCACCTAGTTTTCATTATTGTTTTGTATATATGTCAGTAAATAGATCTATTAAGGCCTTATAGTTTTGTCAAAAGAAACTACTGCTAATTAGCCTCCGATTTAAGGTTTATAATAGACATAACGAAAATCTAAGCGTGTGAATATTATAGAGTAAACTACACACTAATTAATTAACAGAAAGGGACAATTACACCGTATGTTTGTTACGAGAATTTGAATTACCATGCGAAATAGGACCACATATTTTATGGTGAATTTGATTACTGTTTATTAATACCTATGTAATTTGAGTGTTATCTATCATCTCCTTTTCATCTGCTCTCTGATTATAAATTGGCGCCCATCATATCATTTTTTTTTTGTTATGATTAATTTCTTATTTATGTAAAAAATACAGTAATCTGAACATGATAATGTTGGTTTATCATCCACAGGCGTCATAATAAAATTTAAACCCGAATTATACAGTAAATTGGAATGAAACCCGCAGAATTTTTTTTTCGATTCCTTTTTCCCATCTGAAATCAAAACGCCAAAACTTGGGTTTGATAAAAAAATTACACATCGCACTTATAGTAGGATCCTGTATCTGGCTTTTAATGTTTACTTAATAAGTGAACTGCCTTAAAAATTCGTGTGGTGCAAAACAATTTATCCAACAATCATGTATGTTAAATCACCTAATAGTTCCCTCTTTGTAGTTTTGACTGGATTTGCGATGCTATTTGAGATGATTTGTCAGAAATTAACAAAACAAACAGGTTTGAAGGACTTTGATAAAAATTTTTATAACATACACACATAACTTTGGCTTTATTATGGTAGAAGATCGAGGATACTGATATATTGCCAAAAGGTTGATAAGTTCCAACTGAGAAAAATTCTTCCATTATCAAGACGAACGTTTCAGAGACCGAATTATAACAGAAGGTCCCTTTAATCACTATTTAATTTTTATAAATGACATTACTAATTAATTTCTTCTTTATTGATGGTAACAAACGGGTAAAATTTAAGGCTTAAGGACACAGTTCCACCTGAGAAAAATTCTTCTCGATATAAGGATTTGCAGTATCATTTTTGGTGCTTCCTCTCTGAAATCATTTAAGTAAAAAAGCATAGAAAAAGAAATTTTCCAAATTTCAATCCAAATAACATATTTAATCCTTCAAAAGCAAATTGTGACTTACGCTTACAAATTATTATTTATTTTGCAAAATTTGCTTCTCAGACAATTACCAGCAATTATTGTTCAAATTATATTAATTAGGAGAGAACCGTGCATTGTAACCGCAATGTTTGCATGTGACAGGGTAATACATTTAACTTCCTATTTCAATATATCAGAGTTTGTAATAGTAAGATCTTACTCTTCGAAATTTTAAATACACTTAGGACTCGTTTCTATTTCAGAGAGGTTAACACTAATTTGAATTCGACATCCGTTATATACATATAACAAATAATAAGGAATATCTCACACCTTGGCTATTACATGAAACTAAACAACATTTTACCGTTATATGAAAGTTTACTCTCCTCGGATTCAAATTTTAATAGCAAAATGTCATTTTAAAACTTATTAAATATAATTTCAAATAACTTATGAAATCGTATATCATAAAATAACCTTTTGAGGTTAAAGAGAGGCAATAAAAAACGAAATGGAACAGGTGCACCTATATTTCGAATTTTCTCTGGTCGAAAAGCTTTAAGGGTTGATTTATATTTAATATTAAAAGCTATCAGAGGATATGTATTGAATCTGAAAATTCGATTTGATTTGTAATACTTGACCTGATAGAATTTCTATTTTGATTTCTCTTTTATAAAGTTATTCTTTTTTTTATAATCCTGTTAAAATACGATTATTGGTCACTAATATGTATTACAGCTATTTCTTGATGTGGGTAGAAAAGTAGTTACAGAATTCGGTTTAAGAACAGTAATAACCTAAATTCGTTTATTACTAGATGTCAGTTAAACGTGATTGATGCGAGTAGACAAAATGAATCTGAAAAGATGACATAGTGCTTGTAATATTAGTAAGTAATCGGAAAAAATATTTTACGAAACACGTCACTAAATTGAAAGAAGCATAAATCATGTTATGCTGGATTCATAATATATGAAAGGTGTACATCTGAAAGCCATTTTACGATTAATTATATAAGAGAGCATACTACCTTTTAGTGGGCTTAAAAGTATCATGAGTACGCGAACTACCAGGAAAACAAGAAAAATGGTGGATGTAAATTATACATGAGATATATAACATAATTATTATTCGATACATCGTAGTATGCCGTAAATGATAGATAACATTATGTTGAATTTATTATAACATAAAAAAGTTTCCATTAGTTCTAAACATCAAAATAAATTATAATATACTTATGTATTACCGTATTGCTAATCGAATACCTAATAGTGACTTATTAATAACTGGTATTTGTACTACAGATGACAGTGGAATATTTTCAACTGGAAGTATAAGACACGAGCGCAGCTAGTGTGTCAATTGCACGAGAGCTGAAGAAACAATTTCTTCTCATGTCTTAAACATAATTTTTTGGTAAACCAACACTCAAATTAAAAAAATTTGGGAAACCAGATGCACTGTAATCAAATTGGTTAGTGAGCTTAGGTTGACGTTGACCAAAATGTGATGTATATATATATATATATATATATATATATATATATATATATATATATATATATATATATATATATATTACAGTGTGACCCATTTCAAATGGAAACCTCTCTGTAAAAAATGTATTTATAATCCTATATTAACGCTTTTTTTTTTAAATGATAAACCATCGAAAACTCCACTTTATGACAAAAATTTAGAGATAAATTTCAATTTTCAGGGCTTTCTATGATTTATTTTCAATGTCAAAATTGGACAAATTTGATTAGCGATTTTTTTATTGAAATTTTAACTACACCACTGGATTCAGTAACCTCTCATATGGGTAAATCCCAAATTTCATGAAAAAATATTGAAAAATGACAGATTTGTGACAAAATCAATGTAGGCTCACAGCAACTCTTACTTGATTTACATTTCTATTGAGTAATGGCAGATAATAATAGAGCGCCATGGAAAACAAATTATTAATGTAATAGGTATAAAGTATAATATTGAACTTACTAAAAAAAAAAAAAATTGAAGAATATATCCACAGAAAAAATCAAATTTAAAGGAAAAATATAGTTTGGTGGAGTAATCCATACAATATATAATGTGTTTATTAAAAACGTTGATGAGAGTTGGGATTGAAAAAGCTAAATTAAACAATAGTTATACTCAGTTCGCTCCCAAGAAAGACCGCCTGTGAACAATTACGACGCGTGATCAATTCTAACTCGTCTCTTTATTGGTCGCTTTCAAATATTAGCAATGGGGAACAGAAAAATTCATACATGCGGACCGTTCAATCTAATCCACTTGCCTAGGTTATTCAATATTCACGTGATTTTATTTACATGCGGTTTTTCTTGGCCGCGAACAGACTGTAGTTAGGACAATTCAGTGCAGTTCTCTATTATTTTTATAATGGATACGGCTAAGCAACAATCACATTATATTAAAATTTTTTAATAAGAGGGTTATTTATTGTTTTCTTTTTTAATCGTCCTTTATTCATGACATATTATATATCTATTTATTATAGTATATGCTATATAAAGTATCACTTTAAAGCCTATCAATAGAGTCGTTTAAAAATAGAACATCTTATAAGTTTTAGTATAATGTCTTTCCTAATTTTTTTTCTATAGTAAATAAAATATAAGTCAACGTTATTTTTGCTCTAAGGTGCTTTAATAATTAAATAATTGAATTAAGTTCTTAGTCACTTTGCGCCTAATACATATTAGAGAAATTTAAAAAATGGATGCTGACTGATAATTCTCGAAAAGAAACATTTTGAACATTTATTGTATTTTGTTTTCTGTAAAAAATTAATTCTAAAATACAGCGTGTCCTGAAAAGTTCTTAACAAATGGAAAACTTTTTCATTTTTGATTTTACGAAGAAATCTTACTCCTGATAAAAAGTACTGCTTCCTCTAAAAGTGTTATTGGAATTATAAAAATTCAGAAAAAATTTACGGTGTTGGCAAAAATTTAGAAAATCTAAAACTGCCTCCTGGGAGAACTACCCATAAGGTGAATTTTAGAGCAAAATGCCATAAAAAAATTATTCTGACGATAGCGAGGCTTGATAAAATACAAAATTTCATAAATAAATTGAAATCTGAAAGCAATATATGGGCTACACAAAAAGTTTTATTTAACAACATCGTAGGTATAAAAATAAACTAAGAAAGAACAATGAACAAATTATCCTATTAATTAGAAACTTCAAATATTGTTAATATGTAAGACTTATGTTTCCATAACAACAGCATGTTCAATTTTCCAGCCTACTAGGTTTTTTTAGTAATACGCGTAAAAGGAAAACGTGACATTTTCTGCTACTAGGAAACAACTGAATAATTTTTCAATTTATTTATGAAATTTTGTATTTTATTCGGCCTCGAAAATCCTCAGAATAACTTTCTTATGGCATTTTGCTCTAAAATTAACCTTATGGGTTGCCTTAAAATTAACCTTATGGCTGCCTCTTGACGCAGTTTTATATTTTCTAAATTTTTGGAAACCCCGTAAATTTTTTCAGTACTTTTATAATTCCAATAATATTTTTAAAGGAAGCAGGATTTTTTATCAAGAGTAACATTTTTTCGTAAAATCAAAAATGAAAAAGTTTTCCAGTTTTAGGTCATATTTTATCTATTTAGTTGTACCCATTACAAAAATTCAACAAACTGCACTGAACTCTCCTTAGATTAGTCTATGAAATATGCCTTTACACTTTTTTCATATTTATTAAAATTAAGAAGATATTTGAACAGTTTTGCCTATTTTCAAAATCACTCTGTATCTCGAAAATGACGTTACCTACTCAAGATCTGATTGAACTACCAAAATAAATTAAAACTTTATAGAAAAAAGCTTTACTCGCCTTACTTTCAAAAGCAAAATTCTTATAAAATAATCACAGGTTCACATCAGCCAGAGGAGATACAATAAAAACAGGATTTAAGTTGGTGCACATCCGTAAAAAGCACCGATAGTTTTGTAATGTATTTAAAAGATTGTGAAGTCCAAGCATGTAGATACATACTTCCATTCCATGCTGTACTATTTGCATTTCAGTGTTTTAGGTGTCACCCTGTACCTTCCTAAAAAGTTTGGTAGTGATTCTTATCGGTCATCATTTTTATCGATTACTCGTAACTACAGCAAATTAATTGAAGACGCGTTAATTTGTGCATGTACAAAAATGTTATTACTATATTAAAGTAACTGAAATTTTTTAGACTTACATATTTAATTTCTATTTCAAACTTTTTATTGTTTAATTAATTATTCAATTTAGTTACAATACGGTTCTGGAAACTTATTTTCTTGCTCCAATATTCCTAAAATCATTTCTGTTTTTCATTCTACAGAAAGTTAAAGCACGTAGGTACGCGTATTCCTAACTCAGTTAAATGTCTGATTAAGCAATGAGCATTACCATTTTCAATTAATTTTAGGTGACGCTCTATACTCAAGAAAGTGAATTAATAACATAAAATGTATACTTATAACTAAAATCGTGAAATACCCGTCTTTTTATTTGTTTCCTAGCTGGTTTTGTTGGTTTTTATGAATCGCAATGTTGCCAACAGCCCTGACGCTCTAATATCTAGTAGACATCAGAAAGATATACACAGCAGCGATATACTCTAACTGTACTAACGCCTCTGACGGCGTTTGGTATCAACTAAAATTATACACCGCCCGGTTCCTTTTCGTCCATTTTGGTATCAAAATAGCGTCCTACGAAATTTTGTCAGGAGGTTTATACCATGATTATACATCTCTGGAAAAATTTTTGCATGTGGAGTGCATGGAGCGTCCGTATACGGACGCTCTGTGCACCCGGACGCTCTATCGAATGTAATTCGACAATGTATGGACGCTTTAGTGATGGAAGGATATATATATATATATATATATATATATATATATATATATATATATATATAGTATATATTATATATATATATATATATATATATATATATATATATATATATATATATGTTAACTTTACTAAATTTCTGAATTGTATGTACTAATAAAAATGTTACGCCCGAGTATTAATAACAAAAAATATGCGTAAACATTACGTTTAATCATTTTTGATATTCGTAGAAAAGTAGTAGTATACTTCTAAGTATAAGAGTGAAAAAAAACCCACGTTAACTATTTCTATGCTTTTTTATTTAACCTTCCAGTAGTCGCGCCTCTTTTCAGAGCATTAGTAGTCGGGTGCAAATTCACAGTCCACATAGCTATACATGTACAAAATTTTATTATAAACATTAAAATAATACCAAACTCAATACTCTTATCTAATATTTGACATTTTTTTGCTAGTCTACAACAAATACTTACAATAATGTATAAATAAAATCTTTATTTCATACAAGGGGTATAACGGTTAGTGGTAACTAAAAAGTATTTACGATATAAAATAATAGTAATTAACAAAATAAGTGTAAGTAACATATCTAATTGTCTATTCTGTTTCATTCCCATCTAGGCACTCGGAGCCAATAGAATGGCACAATTAAACTGGAAACATATTATATCTGTTGCTAAACCAACGAAACGGTAGGCAATAAAAAAACGTTTATGCAGAACTACTTGACATAGAACTGTCTTACAGTGAAACTGCAAGATTATACCCGGCTTGGTAAAATCTCCAATTTTAGTGCTAGCTCAAGTCTACTGGGGATGGTAACCCAAAAAGTATCTCGATAAAATACTGGATTAACTTAACCTCAAAATAACCCGTAACGCCATATCTTGAAAATGTCTATTCTGGTACTTACATCTGGTAAAGGGACGGAGTCCAGAGTCGGCCTTAGGTTTACTGCTAAACCAAGAAAGAGCAATAAAGTTTAGGCTACACATAACCACGGAACACTCGATTATACCGTTGTAAATCACCAAACTAGTCAATCTACGCCAACACAACTATTCTGATTAACTACCTCAAAGAACAATGCTTCATCGAAAGCATATTATTTTAAATAAGCTACTTGGTAAAGCTTGTTAGGATAGACGCCAGTTCTCTAAAGATTAAATTTAGGTAACAACACTTAACACTCGTCCAATCACAAACTAGTCTCTACGCCAAACAATATTTATTAAGCACTTCAAAGAAAATGTTTTAATCGAATAGCATATATTTGTTAAATTAATTGTATGGCGGTTAAGTCTTTTATAACACAGTTTCGTAGATTGAAACTTTGGAATACACTTAAACGTTAATATATAGAATAATATATATATATAGTATTCGTGTTATATACGATACACCGTATATATATTGTAAATTTAATGTATGTAATATTTTCTTCTTTTATCTACAACCTATACGTTTAGGTTGAAACGATTCAATATCAACGTATAAATTTATATATATATATATATATATATATATATATATATATATATATATATATATATATATATATATATATATATATATATATATTGAAATTTAGTATCGTAAATTCCTTTGTACTAAAACCTATACGTTTAGGTTGGAATAAATTCAATATCTCGTAAAGCACAATTTTTTTCAAAAATCGCTCCGACCCGTCGATTTTATATTTTTTCGGGGCATATTTTTCGAGAAAAAAAATTTTATACAGGGTGTCTCAAAAGATTTGCTAAACAAAATTTTTTTTTTCAAATTGCAACCCAATTTTTTTATTGCATTTTTGGATTGCCCTTACAATTCTAAACATTTGTCATGTAGCATATGCTATACCTAAGTCCAAGCGTTTTGCAGTTATTCGCATTCAAAATTTAAAATTGAAAAAGATCATGAAGAAAACGAAAATAAAATAATTTTATAACGTTTTATTATATCGATAACAAAGATTTGTAAACTTAAAAATAATTTTATTTCAGCAAATGCTCGAAATGTCTTCCGTTAGCCAACTGACCATAGTCTAATCGATCTACAAATTCCTGCTGCACATTTCGAACCATTTCGGGCGTTAGTTGACTAACGGAGGACATTTCGAACATTTGCTGAAATAAAATTATTTTTAAGTTTACGAATCTTTGTTTTCGATATACTACTATATACTGTTATTTGAACATATACACATTTAGTTACAGTCTTTTTAAACATTTAATAAGGTTATGCTACCGAAAATGAATGCACATTCTTTTGTACTAAATTGTATCCCTTTCAATTATGTTTCACGCTAACTTTTTTGCCACGTAATGATACGATTAATCTTTAATTAAAGGTTTAAAATGGAATTGCTATGCGTGCGTACAGAATTTCAATTACAGTAATCATTTATCGATTACATTTTTTAAATTAATTTTACGCTTTACGATTTCTTTCATGCCATATTTTAAAAACGTTAAACTTTGCTGCATACTCTTTTTTTTTAACTCACTTACTCATTCTTCTTTCGCTGTGTTTGTTTATAATTAAATTAAAACACATATTTTAATAACTCTGCCGTATGTACGTTTACAGCATGCGTTTTCTGCTGTGTTATTTTACATTATTAATTTAAACAAGTAATGTTTTAAAAACAAAAGAACGTGTAATTTGCGAGAATTATTTTCTACACGAGTATAAAGTAATAAAAATAATATCCTTTTATTGTTATATGTAATGTTGATTTTTACCTGTTAATTACTTACGTGTTTGAGTAAACCGTTATGGCTTTATTGGGTACTAACAAAGCTATGAGTTTGTTACGTTATTTGTACTTTCTGATGTATTAACCATTTTCCATGACGTTAATTTTCAGCTAACATTATTGACATTGAAGTTTTTCTTGCAATTACTTGTAAAGCGAAGCCGTATCGTTTTCGTAATCGTATTTATTACTAATAGAACGGCGTAAAGAAGCTTTTTATAGAAAGAAGATTAAACCCTAATTATTCATCAAAAACCATCGTATCAAAACTCAATCCTATTATGAAGTTCAAGTTTCCTCGACAGCTTAGCATCGCTGCTTTTCATTATAAGTCCATTGAATTATTAACTTCATTAGACATTAATATCTTTATTGGATTTTTATTGATATTTATTATAGCTGCCTTTGATTATGTTGAAAGAGCATGTATCAAAACCTTTGCGTAAAGTTAATTGGGGACCTATTAAAACTACACTTTTAAATTGTGAAAAATATATAAAGTGACTTTATAAATTTATGTGTTATTGCATAGCACGTCCTAAAGTACTACAATCAATGAAATTTGAAAAGAATAAAACACTATAGTTAACATAGTTTTATCAATAAAAGTTATATAAGGAAGTTTTGGAGTAGAAATATGGTCGAAATACAAGTTGGCAGAATTCCAATTATTTGTTGCATTTTTACAAAACAAAGTTTACCTAACATTTGCACATTTTATTAGTATTTTGTTACTTTAAGTGTAATAAAATAAGACAACCTGGGAAACAATGATTTTTTACAATTTCAGTCTAGAATACATTCAATATTCAAAAGTAAAATACGCAAAATTTAGGTATCTACTTCTTGCTAAATGCTAACTTAAAATTAAAAAACTTAAAAATCCAACCGTTTCTATGAAAATATCGATAATACGCTTATTTCGTTTTATCCTAAGAAACCTTATAAGGGAAAGTTGTATAAAATTAAATTGTCTTTAAATAATATACCTACACATTTTCTTATAAAATTAATCATTATTCAGATATTTAAACTCCTAAATTCTACCTTAGGAATATTTTCGACGCTAAATTACGCGTGGTGTCAAAAAATTACACAGAATATAATTAATCGAAATGCTTAGAGTCTATTTATAGGTATTTTTATATCTTTTAGAAATATAGCTGTTTCAGAAACGTTTGATATAAATCTCCGCCGCTGAATTACTTCGAAAATCTAGTCAGTTCCAGGAGAAATGAAAACAAACTTAAACACAAAATTTTAGGTACGTACATGTTTTCGTTCTGGAGTTATCGTGTATATTAATATACGTCCCCACACACAAACATCATCGTCGGTCTTGTCGAATCTTGGCCAAACGTTAAAAAATGAGGTAATGCCCGTTTGAACCGTATTTCGTTAAGCATCTCTTAGTTTAAGATCATCTTAAAATTAAGTCTACCTTATTTCGCCCGTCCTTTGCACCGTAGACATTTAAGCGTTTCTTAACAGACACTTTGCCTAACCTGTAAACAACCTGGCAACAGTGCAGAATTAGTAGTATTCCCCAAACATAGGGATTCCATTTATTAAATCATTCTGGAATAACTGATATTTAACCTAACATCATAACGAAGTTATGATGAACAGGAAATATTTGCATAAACAGAAAGATGTAATTTAAAATTATATATTTTAGAACGAGACAGGGTTAATGAGAGGACAGCGAATTTTAACTCCCGCGATAAAAACCGGTTTTGAGAATTTTAGTTTATAAGTATAAAAATATTATATAAAATAAAAAAAAACAGATGCAGTGCATAATGAGGAAAAAAACCAAACATGGTGCCCAATATGATTAGAATTTTTTTTTATGATTGTGAACCTGAACAGGCTAAATTTGGCCTATCGTGCTGAAGCACTCAGTAACACTTAGGAGGGTGGATAGAGGGATAATGAATTGCCAATAGATAGCTATGAACAGCTACCTTAAATTTTCTCATATCATAAGTGACAGGAAAGCAGGAACTAGGGAGATCATTCCAGAGTTTAGAAGCCGTGTAGAAAAATGTGGATTGCGCCCGTTTGACACGACAATTGGAGATTTGTACTGCATACTGATGATGTGAATGAGCCACCTGAGTGTTTCTCGCAAAGATAGCCCGAGATGGTATCAAAGAATATAATTCAACAGCACAATAGCCGTTGTAATAACGATAATACAAAGAAAGAAGTGAAACCATCCTTCTATGCTCAAGGGATTGTATGTGAGAAGTTAAGGACGGGTCATTTATAAGCCTAATCGCTCTCTTTTGAATACGATCAACGATATCGAGAGCGTATTGGGGCGCACTAACCCAGAGGTGAGAATTATATTCCAGTTGAGGCCGAATTTGGGCCTTATACAGCAGAAGGAGTTGTCGAGAGATAAAGTACTGCTTAGATCTGTACAAAATGTCTATTTTACGAGCAGCTGACAGAAGATTAATAGAGTGTGAAAGCTTAAGAACTGAGCCATTCATACTTACAATAGGAAATGACCAATCTTTTTTGGCGGACACAAGGCAACACTGAGTTTTGTTAGCATTAAATTTAACTAGATTATTCCTTCCCCATTCGAGAATACGTTGAATGTCTTTGTTGATTGAATTTGCCATTTCAGCTTTAATTTCTTGATTTGACATAGAAGGTGGATTATCACTATAAGTAGACTGAGATGAACTACATTGAAGAGTGCTATCGTCAGCAAAGCAATGGATGTTGAAGAAATCAGGTCATTTATGTACAGCAGAAAAAGTGTAGGCGCTATAACGGATCCCTGTGGTACTCCCGCGTTAATGCTAACTTCTTTTGAAAAAAAACCATCAACTACGACACGTATTCGTCTTTTATCAAGGAAATTAGAAACCCAGTTGATGAGCATATCATTTAACCCAAACGAGGTGAGTTTGGCAAGTAAACACTTATGCCAAACTTGGTCAAATGCCTTTGAGATATCTAAAGCGACTACAACTGTTTCACCGGACTGCTCTACTGTATTGTTTCAAACTTGGGTCACATATGAAAGAAGATAACCTGTTGAACGACTTTGCCTAAACCCATATTGGTGGTCACTAAGGAGTTTGTTAGTTTCAAGGAACATGAGCAGTTGCTGATTGATGGCTTTTTCCATGATTTTAGACAAAATGGAAGTGATGGCAATTGGTCAGTAGTTTTAGGGATCGGTCTTATCGCCTTTTTTGGGAATATATTGAACATTTGCTAACGTCCATGATGAAGGGAATTTCCCAGAAGACATAGAGATCGTATAGAGCTTAGGTAGGACTGGTACTAGTTCGGGGGAACATTTCTTTAAGACAATAGCTGGGATACCGTCTGGGTCAGTCGACTTATTGAGATCAAGTCTACTGATGATCGATTCCAAGAGCTTGTACCGAAAATGAATTGGCTTCATAGCGTATGCAGAAGAGTTGACTAGGGGCACATCTTTTCCAGAATCATTGAGACACGAGTTTGATGCAAACAAATCCACAAAAACATTGGGTTTGTCTACAGAATCAGCAACTACCGATCCGTCAATAGATGTCAGGGGGAGAAATGAAGATGTTCCAAAGTTTTTACTAATGGCTTTAGCAAAGCACCAAAATTTACGACTGCCTAAAGGAGATGTAGCTAGTTCATTGCATTTTCGTTGTTCGAACAACTTTTTAGTTCTTAGTGATGACACTTTTGCAGATATTTCTAGCACCAACGTATTCTACATGACTGTCGACCGTTTTATTAGATTTCCTTTTAATGTAATATTTATTTTCTAAAGCCTTATTGAACCAGGGTTGAGAACGTCAATGACCTATACGGTACTGTTTTTTGAGAATGTATAACTCCATTCCCATGAGGCGGACTTCAGATACTGAAAGAGCGATGTCCGAAGAAGAGGACGACTTAACACAATATTCACGCCATGGAAAGGTTGCAAAGAAATCCCGTAAATTACTCCATGGAGCTGGCTTAAAACACCATAAGGTTCTATCGGTTTTGCGAACAACAGTGGAATTAGGTACAGTAGAAATGATTTCTATTAGACAATGGTCGGAAAGACCTAAAGGCCAAAGAACGGAAGTTTTATAAACAAGAGGGTTTGATGTAAGAAAGAGATCTAGAAGATGTTGAGTATGGTTAGGGTTATCAGGGATTCTTGTGGGTTCAGAAATCATTTCTGTGAGATCACATGAAATAGCAAATGTTTCTACACTATGACCAGCAGGATTTGTAGTAGATGAAAACTGAAGCCAATTAGAGTTATGTAATGAAATGAAATCGCCTACAATAGAGATATCGCTAGATGGAAACTGAGACAGGAGATAGTCACCTTTCATACTAAGGTAATCGAAGAAGTCTTGAAAGTTACTGTAATTAGAAGACCTATTAATGCAACAGTAGAATTTTACAAAATTAGGACCAGAATGTTTAAACCAAATCACGTCAAAATTTTTATTTTCTAAGGAAGAAACCCTCTTGCAAGCAATTCTGGCCTTGATGTAGGCACACACGCCTCCTTTATATCGAAAGTTAGAGTGAAGGTGGTATTGAGAAAATTGCAAGTCGGGTGACTCAGAGCTTTCAGAGGAGACTTGTGTTTCAGATAGAAACAAAATATCAGGTTGTAATTGTTCAAGATGTTGGTGAATAGCATTAAGATTAAACCTGATACCGCGGATGTTGCAGTAGTGAATCAGAAAGTTGATACTTTCGATGACCGTAGTTGCTTGGGATTTTATGTCCAGAATTTATTACCCTAGAAACCAGTCATCTTATTTTTTAATTAGGGACTTTTAATCCGATAGGAAGACAGTGAGGGCGAGGAGGAAGAATAAGGATGAGAATAGATTAAGGATGAAGTAAAAGGTAACCGGCAGCCCTTACCGAGCTCAGAAAATCGGAAACCCAATATTAAGGAGCCCACGGTAAAGGTGGTGGTACCTCGCCGTCTGGCATGGGGTAATGCTCATGGTGGTTTACCAAGAAACCCGGAGCAATTAAAAAAATTGTACAACTTAAAAAAAATTTAAGAAAAGATACAGTAGAGGAACGATGAGAGACTTTATTGACTTATGCGTACTGTGCTCAAGCTTCCAATATCATTTTGATTGTAAAAAACACATGTATTATTAATTTCTATTAAGAACATCAAATACACTTTCTATCATTTGTGCAACTAGGTCTCTAAAAATTTAAGTTTTTATTGAAGGTGGAGGCATGCCAACAACCAATCCAAATGATAATGCATTGTTGAGGCCAATTGTTAACGAAAAAACAATTGATGGCTTTCCAATGAATTTGATGATGATCGCATCGAGCCTAACATGGACAATGTATGCAACAATTAATTAAAGTTAATATGTATCTCAGTAATGTTGTAATTTACAGATGACAAACAAAAATTCAATGGACACAGTAAGCACCGCTGGTCAGTTTGATGTTGAAAATGTAAGAAATAAGTATATAATTTGTAATTACTATACTGTAACACAATAGGTTGGCACCATTTCAACAGAGACTGCCAGGCTTTCCACAAGTCAGTGGAAGCATATCGCACCAAGTCGGTTACAAAAACCTAAAAACACAGCAATGGTACTTTAAAAAAAAATCCAATAACTCAATTCTTGATAACATTTTATTGTAGAATTCAAATCGTAGGAGGCCTATAAATAGCCGTAGCTAGGGCATTGACCTAATCCGATATCCCTGAAAAGTATATAAGGTTATTCGATAGGACACTAGCCATAGCTGAGCTCATAGACCATCAGCTAAAACAAACAATGAAATATGAAGAAGAGAAAAGGGCAATGGAATTATCATAGTTCCGATTGGATCTAAAAATTAAAGAAGAAACACTAAGAAAACTTTAGCATTCTACAGATTGTTAATGTTGTATATGGCCAATAGAATATAATAAAGACGATACATTTTTTATTAAACATTTTATAAATTTGCAAAGTATGTATTAATGAATTGATTCCTAATATCTTCATTCCCATGGCCTTGTACGTTTACATCTCCAACCATTTATCCTAATTTGATCAGTTCTTCCAATTAATTTTCATTAATGCCCTCAGCAGAAGGTGCTTCGATGTCGTTGTTTTTCAAAATTGCATTTAACTCCCGTTGCAGCTATGACCGTCATAGCAGTATCGAGTTTTAATCGTAAGCCACAGGCAAGAACTGGAAACTTCCTTTTCAACACTCCAAACAGGCTTTCAATTGAGTTGCGAGCGCGGATATTTGCTTCATGATATAATTTCTCAGGCCTGGTTTGTGGATTTAGTAAGGGCGTTAAAAAATAAGACCTCACTGGATATCCACTGTCACCTGAATCAATACATAAATAATGATAATCTTGTTTATATAAGCAAAACAGAATTAGGAAAATGTCCAGCATCAAACCTAGCTTTCACACGACAACTGTTCAATATAGTGGCATCATGTGTATAGCCAGGTCACCTAGCCACCAAACATAAATTGTGCAAATTTGCATCTCCAATTACTCGACTGTTCGAAGAGAAGTACATCTTACGATTTCTAAAAATCTCTCCTTCATCCCCCCTAGAAAGAATGTTATTCAATATGTCTCGCTCTTCTGTCACTTGCCCACCTGGGGGCTGAATTCTAATGTGGGTACCATCTAGAGTTCCAAAACTTTTGGAAAACCTGCAATCTCGAAATATTTATTTGTGTGTCGAGAATCTCCTCGTTTTCTGAGGTGTGGTCGTTCTTTCACATGTGAACAAGGTCCTTCGCATAACTTCTAAGGCCAAGAATACACCAACATCCCTAATCCGCGTCATTACCCCTTCAAAAATCACCCTCGACTTCCTCCTCGCACGCGGTGTCGTCATGTTCGGGCAACACTACCGTTTCGAACCCTTCCTTATTCCACAACCTCTCCCCAAGTATTGCTCTACCTGCACGCAGGTAGGGCATACCGCTGAGAAATGTCCTACCCGCTCCAGCCGCTGCTTCAACTGTGGAAAATGTCGCAGATCTACTTCCTGCAAATCCTCCGCTAACGCAGTGTAACAACTCCGGGGAAGCACACCCTTCCTACTCACTTAAGTACCGGAAGTGACGGGAACCTCCCAGTTCCTCGTCGAAGATGGCAATCCTTGTCTTCCGAAGAGTCCGACTTGGAAGATACCGCACACCTCAAACCCCATCCTGACATAAGACTCTTCTCGATTAAACACTTCCTACATTTCCTCACCCACACCCTCCCAATCACGTTCCCCGACCGGCGAAATAGGGTCACTCGTGTCCTAGATTCGCTACCTCGATCCCACTTCTAACGGAGTACCGGCGCCTGCGTACCCGGCACTTGGGCGGCGGTTTTCGTAATCCGCTAATGCCAACGGCGTTCTTCGGAAACGCTCCTTACTTAAAAACATCTTCCGCGAACACAACATACACATTCTTTCCATCACGGAAACGAAACTCACAAACAGATGCACACTTAACTTTAACACATATCACGCCTTCCTAAAAAACAGCCATCACGGAACCGCCCTCGTAATTAGAAATTGCTCCCATCCTTTCTATGTCAACTTCTTGCGCTCCTACAGCATCTAGAATGCGTTGCTGTGACGGTGCACTTTCCCACCCCGATCGTCTTCTTTTCATATTACAACCCGCCAGGCCACAACATCCTATCCGATGACCTTTATTTTACGACCACAGCCTCCCTTTTGATGGTGAGTTCGTACCACGATAACTTCAAACGTTTTACCACTACTGGTTAAAACTTCCCCAGCACCTCCTCAATATACAGTCAATAAAGGTTTTTTGAAAGCAGGCTGGAATGTGTTCCCCGAACACATCTCCAACTCCCTTCCAATCTTCTAACGACCCAAGATCTCTAGAGAGCCATTAGAGACCTAACTTCCGTAACTAGGGAAGCGGTCGATATCTCAGTCCCTTTGAAAAACATCGACATTTCGCGCAAACAGCTCCTCCACCGGCATATCGTGAAATGGATCAAAAAGAAAAGACGAATTTATCGTCAATTCCTGCGATCAAGGACCCGGCTCTCAAAACCTAATACAATCGTCTTAACGCCTTAATAAGGCGAGAAGCAAACAAACACGCCGAAGACTCCTGGACCAAATCCACCTCCCAGCTAGACTATACAAGTCACTTTGAAGAATTCCGTGCTCTTAACCTTCCCGAAATCCAACTCGATAACGAGAATCCCTTCTACGCCCCCATCACTTTAAGAAAGGAAGATATTCAGTTCAGGGCATGACGACCTAAATCGTAAAATCCTACGGCACCTACCCGACCCTGTCCTCCGATTACTTTCCGACATTTACAAGAAATACATAATCCTATCCCACTTCCCGACGGCCTGGTAATCGGCCTCCACCGTCATGATATCCAAACCCCACTCCGACCTAACCACACCTTCTCCTACAGATCCATCTCCCTCCTAAGTTACTGCGGAAAATTCTTCTAGCACCTCGAATTCAACAAACTCCTTAAAAACTAATTCGTCTTCCATCCCAACCGAACGTGTCACGGTCCCTTGTTGAATCTGCTTAAGTAAACCACAAGAGCATCCAATCACAAGCAATGCAATCTGGCTGTGTTTCTCGACATTAAGCAAGCATTTGACAGGGTCTGGCACGCCGGTCTCCTACACAAGATTCGCAAACTCAACATACCCGACCTCTTCTTCAAACTGCTACTCTCGTACCTGACTAATCAGTCATTTCGGGTTAAAGTAGGAAACACCTTCTCCGATCCTTTTCAACCTACAGCAGGCGTACCTCAACGTTCTGCCTTAGCCTCGATCCTTTACACATCCGACATTCCAGAAGTTACACAACCTGGAGTAGTCGTTGCGTAATTTTCGGATGACACCACCTTTTGGGCGGTAAATCGGAACAGCGAAGCGGCCTCCCGTCTCAATTCAAAAACCCTCCGGAACTTCTCCAACTGGGTGAACCGGTGGAGAGGCTCCGTAAATCCCACCAAAACCCAAACAATCCTCTTCCGACATCCAAACTACACCGAAGATAAGTTCCCAGACTTAGCCAGTAGCAATGTTTCCCTCACCCTGAATCAAGAAAGACTCCCACTCAAACAACAAGTCACCTGCTTAGGAATTCTTTTCATCATAACTTTCAATTGGCTTCCCGAAGTACAAAGAATACTAAACAGGATAAGAAACCGATCAAACCTACTAGGCGTCTCCGGGGCAGACTCAGAGGTTGCCACCACAAAACATACATACGCCCTGTTCCGGATTTCCGAGCACCCGTATACACGAACACCTCTCTATCGCTTCCTGTGAACGACCAATACTCAGACGCATACACATCTTACCTTGGGGGTCTCCTAACGCCCTTATAATGCAACACACAAACATACCACCCATCACGCACAGAATACAGACATTACAAAGAAACTTTGCACACAAAAGAACTTTCGGCGACACAATCCCACGGAAGAAACCCAAATTAAAATTCAAACACCCCCGAGATCCTAACACAACTGCTTGACGACCTCCTCCCCTTGGAGATAGAGGCATCCCTGGACAACACTCCATATACCCTCCGCATCCTCCCGTCTATTGACGACCTAGCATGATACCGGCAAACGAATCGAATTAACCACACACAGCACGCTACACCCAACTAAACAACACCCAAGAATTTATTGTATCGCTGGTCACACACGTGGCGTGATTTTTTTGGCAATAGTCCTAGACATACCGTGCCGTTTGTGCCTGCTCACGTATATCTGGTGGCGTACAGCATACCACTTCATCATCGCTTTCGTCTACCATGGATAATATAAAAACATAAATTTACTATTTATTAACTTAACGATTATTATTTTTACATACCTTTTATAAATTTACAAAATGCTAATGATAATTGTTGTTTGGATTGTTTTCACTTAATAACCAGACTACTAGATATACATATATCTGATATGGAACACCACACGACCTTCCAACCTACAAAATGGAAATGAAACGAAATGAAATAATACTAATAACATTTTTTTAGGATAATTAAACAACCTCTTTTATTGTAAGTCAATTACGAAAGTAGGCACCATTGTAAAAACAAAAACAATAATCTATTTCAGACGTTTAAAACTTCACGTCAGAGGCTAATGCTAACTAAAAAAATTAATAATTTTAATCATAAGTTTTTTAAGATAACTATGAAAATTACTTTTTATACGTCCATAACGAAAACGGGCAACATTGTGAAAATAAAAACAATAATCTACGTCAGAATGAGGTTCAAAACTTCATGTCAGACAGAGATTAATATATGCATCTTAACTTTACAAAGCAAAGTTATGGAAAGTTAAATTTTTTTTAAGATATATGTCTACACTTTTTCTTATAAAATTAATCGTTATTCAGATATGCAATCTGGTTTTCAATGAAATTGTACTTAAAGCAAAGAAATCACTTTAATTCTGTTTAAAACCAGTCGTAATTAAATCATTTCGCCATCAAATATTTTAAAATTCAAGAAAACCGTGATTCATTAGCTAATCAACCTCATAAAAAACAAACTCTTAAAATGTGCGTAAATATGCTGCATAATGGATGCGTTTAAAAAACACAATAAGTACATTAACCCATATACATATACATACATATATATATATATATATATATATATATATATATATATATATATATATATATATATATATATATATATATATATATATATATATATATATATATAATAATATGATTAAATATTGTTATAGTTAGTTTATATGAATGAAAATAATAAAAAAGCACTATCGGGATGTCAACACAATTGTTACATAAGTCATAGTTTCACTATGGGCCTGTACTAAAATATATTGTAAATCTGATTCATATACTAAAATAACGAATGGTTTTAACAAATAAATTCGTCACATATAATTTGGATATAATATCGTTAATATATCAAATAAATAAAACACTCAAAACAATTTGGCACATGAAACGGCTGAATACGCTCGTATTAAAATTTAAGCGAATAAAAAAAATAGAAAAGTTAATTAAAAAAGACATACACCCGTTTGAACATACATAAAACAATAATAAAATACACCTCAAAATTTATTAGCATTTTGACACCCACAATAAAGAATATGCACAAAATGTTTACACTAATTTTGGAACGGCCCCTTTGTTACGCAGACACTTGGTGAACTTAGCGGATGACTTCGGCGGCAGCGTCGGCAATATGATCGAGGTTGAAATTGTGCTCGAAACTCCATACATGACGTAACTCCTGAATGCTTTTCCTTTAAGTTGCCTTTTTAATTGATATTACAATTAGTTGTACGTTACACTAATTTTTATGCTTCCATAAAATCTGCTTAATTTTACTCCACTATATACACGTTTTGAATAACACTATTTTAAAACTTTAAAAAGCTTATTTATTCACAGCGTTAATGGTCCAGCTGTACACACGAAGAGGTCGAAAAGAACTAAAACCTGAACTATATTATTTTGATCTGCCAACAAAAGGTGAGCCCTTCAACCTTCTTCAATTGCAGTGTAATGTGTGTATGAACGCCCTGTATATATACGTATTTTTTTTCTTTCCGTTTCTCTTCTATTTACTCTGTTCTCGTTTTCACGCTTACGAAATTTGTTGTTTTATGTGTCTTAATAAAGTTAAAATTAAATTGATATATCGTTTGCTTTATATTGTACTTCGGATTAGAATTGGTCGTATTTAGTTTAAAGTGAATTTCTTTGTTAGAATTAATTTACATTAGGATTGAAATCCTATAAATTTTCCTAAGGTTTAAAATTAAAAATGCGTTTGTGATTGAGATAAAATTCCAAGTTGGTTTTCATATTAATTTTTTGGTGCCAAGATTCTATTGCAGTACAGTTTACCGATTCAGTTTCAATTAAAAATCATTATAGGAGCAGGAATGATTTGGCTGGATTACAATATGAACTCATTAAACTTCAAGTGCATATGTATTGTAGAGTAGATAAGCGTTGCTTACTTGGAAAAGCAACCCTTGCATTTCTTGTATGAAGGCGATAATATGGCGCAATTTTTCTTGATCATTTACGGGAAGGGGTATATCGTTTCTACCGCGTTTTATAATTTGAATATATGAGCAGTATGATTGGTTGTCGAATATGGCGTAACTGAAGAGTTTTGAATGTATGTGCTCAGCCTTGGTATTGATCTGGTGGAGGAAGTTGTGGTATGCGGGAGGGCACCGCTTTTACCGTCGATGTTCCCGGCTCTATCGCATGTATCGTGGACTGTGAGTCCGGTTCGCCTGTGCGAATTTTGTTGTTGATTCACCAGGCCGAAGAACTTTATGTGGTGTATCGTGGTCAACTAATCACACCTTTTCATAATCAGGACACTGTTTAAACCAGTGTTTCCTGGATTATGGAGTTTTTTATCGCTTTGCGGATTTGAAGGATTGTTGGTGAAGTATTGTGTACCCGAACGCTGTGTTTTTGTGCTTTTGGAAACAGCCTTTGATAGACCAGGTCTCATTGTAAATATTTTGTAAATAGACCTTTTTTTTCATTTTAATAATTAAACAGACTTGTAAATAGAGCTACCTATTTAATTCAACATTAAAGTGTGTAAATATCTCGTATATAAAAGCTACTCGTTTTGTGCACTTAAACTATATACCGTCCTGAATAATTAAGATAAACGCATCGCTGTCGAAATTAAGACTGGGAAATTGCCGTTCCCGTTGCTTTCGTTGCTGCCGGTGGAGAAGGTAACGCAATATTGTACGTTATTGTGAATGCTTTACCATATCTTTGTTTGTAAACTTGGTAAAAATTTTTATTGCTGAGCGCATAAATTCAGTCTTTTGTTTCGGTGTTATTTTGCGCAATTTGATGCTTTCAGGTCATCTCAATTTAAAGGTCGACGAACTGCTTTTATTTGTGATATCTTTTGGTATTGTGTTTTATTATTTAATTAAATGTACTGCAAATTTATGTATATGAACATTTCCCATCGTAAAATTTATTTTTAGTGACCAATTGGTTACGTATTGTTTGAATTTATTCATATTTAGATAATTCTATTTCCGTCGTTTAATTTCAACGGCCACTTGCTAAGCTTACAAGGTTGACCACTTTATGTTCCCGTTTTCTAGTATTTAAGATTTTAAATTAAACCGAAACCATTGTAAATAAATATATGTATTTCTGTGCTTTTTGATATATATTTAGATATAATAGACGAACAATCAATTGAATTTTATGGTGTTAATTTCTGATCTCCTCCCGGCCAGCGAAAGCAATAATTTACTAAGAGTAACAATTTTATAATTCTGTAATGATCCTAAAATTCATCACATATTAATTATCCAATCCTAGTACATAAATTCCTTTCAAAACCTCTTTCCTATTTTTTTTCTCAAACTGAATGTAGTATTGTTTATAAATCCTATCAGTTTCCCACTCATTTCCCCTCTCCTAGTAAATTCCCTATAAATACCCGCGCTTACCTTCACTTATCCTGTTCTATTTCAATTCGGATTTCATTCCACTTGATCTAGAAATCCTGACCAATGAAAATCAAATTACCTGCCTGTCATTAATTCCATCCTAACCTGCCTGACATATTTCTTTATCTCTCAATATCCTAGTTCCAGTTATCAATACTCATACCATTACCAGCTTAGTGTAAATCACTTCCTTTTAATTTTTCCTGCTACCCTAGTGTAAGTGTAGTTCCTATCTACCATTCATTCGAAGGTAACATCACTAACTGGATAATCGATCCTGATTTACCAATATAAAACATACCATCACCAGCCACTTATAAGAATACCACTTACCCCTATATCTTCCCTCTATTACACAACCTCTTGAACTCCTGTTCGAACTCCTACCACCCGGTATCGAAACCAACTTATTCTATCACATGGTCCTGTAATTTCAATATAACATCACCAGGATAAAATTCACAAAAATTTTATTTCATCTAACCCCAGTAATAACTATTAAACATAATTTAGTGCACCATACTTCCATTTCACATGGTATATTACAATTTCTACATTTAATTACCTGAGTAATCATTTTACACCAGAAAAGTTAAATAAATAACATTGTGTTACACATACTTCATTTAGTACAATTGCGCTCAATCTATTTTAATATTGTACATTAAAAATTAATACACATTCACAATCATCCAAATTTTACAATACAACACTAACAAACAGCTGGTTATAGCAATGGCAAATGTTGTTGTAGGGGAAGGACAATCCTAACCTGTTTAAGTACCTCAGCTTTCAAGTCAATCTCAAACAATTATATTCAATTGATTAACCCTCCTCTAAGTCAAATAGGTTTCAACCCCTATATTTGGAATTACTCACCAATTCATTATCTCAAAGAAACATAATAGAATCACTGTCTTACCTGATTGAAGTTGTTGCTCCAAAAACAGTCATAAGAAAACCACTCGGTCCATTTATCTTCACCCCCACCATTAGCCCGACCGAGATTCATTATTTTTAATTAATTATTATTAAACTTACTAAGAAAAGAAAAACCCGCGGAAAATAACAGACACATTCTTAATGAAATTTGTTACCGCTTGCGATCAGATGCGAACTAACCCGAACCCGGATTCTGACATCTGATTCAAACTACAGAACTCTGTTTAATTTTATTTTATACGCCAGAATAAAATTTTTTGTTTCTATATTATTTAAAAGTGTTATATTTTAATTTCAGTTCGCAACCCAACGTACATTGGAGTGTTAAAAATTACCAACTGAACCTTCCTTGGGGTGCTGAGCTAGCCAACCAGGGCAATTAATAAAACAATTATTGCACATTCGTTTAGGGTGTTACAATTCAAAATAAAGAATTTATTGAGAGCTTTTTATTGATTCATGTTAATTGGTAATTTCCTGCAATTGGAGCATTCAGGATCATATAGTTTTTTTTTAGTTTTATTAAATATCTTGTGTAGTTTAAGGTAACCGTTTAGAGGAATATTAAATGACGTTTATCTAGTTTATGTCTAATTATTTTGCCTTGGAGTTCAATTATTGATAGAGCTTTGAAGATGACTAGTATTTAAATTTGAGTTAATAAGATTTAAGAGTAACATTTAATATTCACTATTTTTTTATTATTGAGTTTGAATTATTTTGTTCACAAGCGTAAGGGGTAACGTAACGAAATATAAAGTTAAAGAAGTCATTGAAACCCAACAGCTGACTTGCGTCTGCGATATTTTGGTATTTGAGCATGTGGATATTTTTAGGATTTGTTTTAGAGCTAAAGTTTCGAAGCATATCCGACGTGTACCTAAAGGTAGCCAACGTAAGGTAAGTGAGATCTTTTGACTGTTGAAGGCTGATTCATCTACGTGTGCCCAGATGTATTCTTACCGATTTCGTCTTAATAACGGTCTGGCGCCATTTACTTGATTTTATTTTAATTACTACGCACCCTTATCTGCGACTTTCGACAATACGACTAACCACCTTCGGTATTTTTAAATTCAAAAAACACGCCCACGCCCTCTGTCCATCGAGCTAGTCCGGGGCACTCTAATTATTTGTTACTTGTCGTTTTAGTTTCATTTTCGACCGTAATAGCAGCCATCTTTAATTATCTCCCTACTATGTTAATTTCGTCAATCACAACAATTTACTACTTAAAATTTTAAATTGAGCCAAAACGAACTGAAAAAAATTAGATCATGCATCGAAACTGCGTTCCCTAAAATGTACCTCTGTAATATTATATGCCTATGATAACGAACCCCTACCATAATGCTCCTTAAACCAACGTCTATAAAACCGAAACTCTTTGTTTAAAACCAACACTCTTATCGTAATATTCCGACAAAGCTTCGCCTATAACGTCTGAACAAAATGCGAATTATGTTTTTCTACTCTACATTTAAATACAAAGTAATAATTTATACTCAATTTAATTTTATAAAACGTAATTTCTTTTTTAACGAACGCAAATTTCTAATACCTACAATATGGAAAATAACTCTTATTTACAAAGAAATGACTTAAGTTTCAACCACACTAGTGAAATGATTTCACTACCTACCAAACATTTATGCGTCATCAAGTTCCATTGCATGGATTTATACTACATTTCGGATGTGCCGTATTGACAAATAATTTATAATAAACGGTAAATATGTGATAAAATCATGGCCACGTGACACTCTCGGAAGCAGAACCAGACTATGTCTGGAGAAGAATGACGGCCATTTTTACAGTGATTTTAAACTGAAATTGTAACTATTTGAATTATGACAATTTAGTCCGCTGCATTATCAAACGGTTTACTTTAAGTTAAAACTTTATTAGAACTATTAGAACTATTTGGATCCAAGATTACGTATATTAAGCATGTCTACAAAAAAAATTAAAGTAGAAAAGGGTACCAAAAATGAAAAAATC
The DNA here is from genome assembly GCA_036346205.1 of Vesta saturnalis. Taxonomy (NCBI): domain Eukaryota; kingdom Metazoa; phylum Arthropoda; class Insecta; order Coleoptera; family Lampyridae; genus Vesta; species Vesta saturnalis. The sequence goes on along the minus strand of JARFJB010001033.1, from coordinate 2,289,835 downwards.
AGAAATTCGAATTTTTCAAGGTGAACCCCCAAATTTTACAAATTTATTTAATAAGAAAATGTTGTATTCCATTGATCCACAGCAGCTGAAACCACATATGAAGATTAATACTTTTTAATATTTTGCAGTTACAGTTTTCAATATAAAGTGGTAGTGAATGACCTTGAAAATATTTTTCCCTTAAAAGTTATTCGATAAACAGTCTTCATGTCAAATTTGAAGTAACTCGCCCTGAAGATAAGAAATCAAATAAAGGGCCAAGAACAACGTTCTTGGTCCCGTACGATAGGGCAGGGGGACTATCGTTCAACTGATCACGGGAACCTCACTTTTCAGATCCTATGATATACTTTTAATTAAAATCTAGACATAATGGCATTTCGCCTGTCTTATCCCGGTGTACCCTTTGTCAAAATTTACGTTTAAGTGTATTTTTTTAATTTTATGTATTCAGCTACAAAAAATGTAATTGGAAACCCATGCGCTGTCTCGTGTCTTGGAATTAATTCCTTCCGACCTTATGCACATCTAGGAAAAGGATTAATTAAAGAAAATATAAAACCAAGTCGTTTTATTTATGGTTTCAGATGAATACAAGTCAAAATGATGAGTTGTTTCACTACATGACATTTGTCAATCCCAACCTACTTTTAATTAAAAAAATTGATTAAAAATTAATCACTTCTCTGATTATTTTGATATATTTTAATGACTATTTCAGTGATCTAAAAAAATATTATACAGTAATCATAGTCATAGTTGTGCAGATTTTGTATACGGGTCCTTTTAAACAAATTCGCCGCATTCTAATTCACAGTATACGAAGTGCTTTTAAGTATATGTGTTTTACTAAAAGTAAATATATAAACCACACAGTATTGATAGAAATAGGTGTAACTTTATTTAGTAGTAGTAGTCTAATAATTCACATCAAAGACATTTACTGCATTGAATAGAGTATATGGAACATTTAATTAATTGGTAGGTAAACAAGATATAAAGATAAAATAATGTATATCAAACACTGTTTATCTATAGACGATTCGATTCAAATGCAAAACCTACGGTTTCCTATCACGTATGCGAGAAATATAAATAAATTACTCATACCAAACATTACTGAACTTACGCCAAATTCATTCATGAAAAAGCCAAAAAGGTGATCATGTTAGAAAGTTATGTACAATATACATAGTCGTATTTTGTAACATACACTGCAATAACTATCCACATTGTTTTACTAAATTTAATCTCAGCTACGTTGTTTACGGTGAATTATAGCTGTACTAATCTCGAGCATCAAGTTTGTTACGTGATAAAATAGAATTGATTAGTATTCATGTATAGATAAGTACCTACAGCCTGGTTTAATTTAAACGACCAAATTTCTTGATAGCTATCTGTTTAACATCGTTTATACATACATTTACAAAACGATTTTTTCTCAATCTGGGTGTAGGGCGACGGTTATAAAATTCATATTTGTAGTACGAAACTACGGAAAACTGAATAAATCAGGGGTTATTACGAGCCAATAAAACCTGCCAAGTAAATCGAGAAAAGTCTGGGTTTGCTTTTTTTTGTAGTATTCGTTCGGTACTTAAAATACCGGTATCATAATAAATTAAGTATAAATTTTAATGCATTAATATTTACCTTAGTGGCTTTGCACAGCTGAGATTTCCGTTGTGTGGTTCTCAGTTCTCATATTAAAATGTGTTTTTCTTTACTTTTCGTTTAAAATGCGGTAGTATTTTACACTCACTGAATAACTAACTGAGTAAGCTGATTTGCAAATTGAGAAGATGAACGAGTTTACTTTATTCTCTCGGTCTACTTAAAAGATTACACGAACCAACCATGGTGTGTATATGTACGTACAGTAACAAAACTTGGGCATTCTCTTTCTGCTTAAAAGTTTTCATTAACTTCCCAAAGTATTGTAATCTTAAATGTGGAAAGTTTTATCTTCTTGAAACCTAAAAGGAAAATATTCCATACAAACAAGTTTAATACAGGTTTACGTAAAAATCTTAAAGCTTTTATCTGTTCTTGATTAAGCTTTTGTTTTTCGAGCTAGAGTATTGTTATAAATAAGAAGAGTTAGCTGACTTATTGCAGTAGGTGGTTATATTTACTATTAAAATACTCATATAATTGTATTTACAAGTATGTCATAAATGTAAAAAATAGAGAAGTCGAAGCCAGCGAGCATATTACAATAAATTTTTACATTTATTAGAATTTCTCTCAATTTAAATAATAAACTAAAATTGGTTTCAATTGAACCATCAAATACGTTAAAACGCCGTTTGAACATTTAATGACTTTTAAAAGTTCATTTTATGGATATTCCTTTATCTCTATAATTATATTAAATAATTTTAATTCAAACAAAATTGAATTACGTCAGATAAAATTAAATTACTGTTTACAAATTGGTAATTACAAGGGTACATCTGTTCAATATAAGGACCAAAACAAGCCATGTAATCTGGATTTAAACAGTTGCATAGCGTAAAAATAATTAAAAAGATTTAAAGATAATTTTTGAGATGTATGTTTGCCAAGACCGCACGCGGATTACTGCCCATTGGCGTAAAGTTTAATCAAAACGACAGATTTGGATCCTCCGCAACATGATTTCTTGAAATCATAACAACGTCAGTAATTAATTATAACCGAACATGAATGGCTCATATAATAACAATGATAATAATAATAATAGTAACAATAATATTAATAATCATAATAATAATAATAATTATAATAATGGATGAAAATAAAAACGAAGAATGGAAAATACAAAGATCAGTCAATTCGTTGTTATAAGAACACAATATATCCTTTGCTACTAATACCAAAAATAATTATAGCAATCATTTCACTCAGCAAGAACTACTAGTAGTGTTAAAAAATGTAAAGAAGTCAAGCCCAGGACCGTATAGGGTAACTAATGAAATGTTGCGCAATCTTACGCCAGAATTGAAAACGGCCCTACTAGCATTATGCAATAAATTGTGGACGGAACATACATACCCGCAAGAGTGGAAAGAAGCGATTATAATCCCAGTGTTAAAGCCAGGAAAGGACAAGACCAAACTGTCAAGTTACCGACCATTCAGCCTTACCAATTGCATGGGTAAAATTATAGAGAAATTGGTAAATAATAGGCTTCAATGGATTTTAGAAAAAAAAACGCCATTTTAGTTCCGTTTCACACAGGCTTTAGAAGAGACAGATCTACCACAGACCACCTCGTACTCTTGGAAAGTGCAGTACAACAAGCTTTCATGAGAAGGGAGGATCTTCTGGGAGTAATGTTTGACATTAAGAGTGCATATGATACGACGTGGCGCCATTAACACGCTTTAAACACTCCACTAAGAAGACATTAGGGGTAATTTGCCGTCATTTATTAAGTCGTCCTTGTCCAACAGGTACGAGTTGCAGATAAAATGTCAAACCTGAGAATAACGGAAAATGGTGTCCCTCAGGGTTCAACTATAAGTTGTACCCTATTTTTCATCGCAATAAATGAATTAACACAAAACGTAAGTACCTCAATGACGAAGTGCATGTACGTGGATGATGTAGCAATTTTTTGCTCAGGCAAAGAGATGGGTGATATTAAACGTAAAATGCAATTGGCTGTGGACCGCATTATTCAAAATGGTCATAATGTAGGGTTTAGCTTCTTTGTAGAGAAAACACAATCCCTGCATTTCTGTAGACTGGGAACTCCCCACTATGACCCAATCTTATACATAAAAGGTAACCCGTTAAGATGTGCAGTCAGCAAAATTCCTGGGTATAACTTTTGCCAGACGTCTCTCTTGGTTGGCACATATTGAGAGCTTAAAAAATAAATGCTTAAATAGCCTAAACATTATAAAGGTGTTAGCAAATACGAAATGAGAATCCGAACCTAACATTTTATTAAGGTTACACCAAACACTAATTCTGTCTAGAAATGACTATGGATGCATGAAGATCCATAATATCGATACTCGATAAAATACATAACAGCGCAATTAGATACTCTATTGGTGTTTCTCCAACTAGTTCCATTGAGAGTATCTACTGCGAGTCAGGATTATCATCGTTGGATATGGGACGACAGTTATTATGAATGAAATACATTAGTAAAATCCAATCATCCAAACAATGTTATAATAGATTTAGACAACGATACATATGAATCACGCCCAACCATCACCAGACCAGCCGCAATAAGGTGTTCGGAACACTTAATGCACGAAAACATAATTATTCCACAGATATTCAGAAACTCCATGCCGGAGCTGGAACCGTAGATTCTACCGGAAGTACAAATAATCTCTACCATGAAAAGTTTAGCAACATACGTAATGAATATAAAAATTACAAAATAATCTATACTAATGGTTCAAAAAGCGATCATGGCGTGGGATGCTCGGTTATTTCCCAAAATATCTCACAAAAGTGGGCTCTACATCCAGAGTCTAGTGTAGGCTTTGCAGAAAAGTATGCCGTTTGGCAGGCTCTAGTATACTGTGCCTCAATACCTAAAAATAAGAAATACATTATTACAGAGTGACAACTTGAATGTACTTTCAGACCTCACAGATATCTATTCCGAAAATGCCCTAACTCAAAAGATACAATCGGCACTTCGTCACCTGGCAGATACTGGCATTCATGTTGTTTTCATATGGAAACCAGGTCACGTGGGTGTAACTATCAATGAACATGCAAATAATATAGCACCAGAAGCCGCAACACGACCTGTCCAAGTGAATCAGATAGACGTAAACGATTTTATAACATATTTAAAACGAAAAACTGTGTAACCATGGCAAGAAAAATGGGAAGTTAGTAACACCAACTTAACAATGATTAAGGAGAATCCGTTCTGTATTTGCTTGCAGGAGACAAGATTTAAACCAAATGAAAACTTTGTATTAAAGGGGTATAAATCGCATAGAAGGGATTTAGATCCAGGATTACGGGCCCATGGCGGCACTGCCATTCTTATAAGGAGCGAAATTTATTACACCCCAATTGCTCTATCAACCCCTATACAAGCAACTGCTATTACCATTAATCATCCGTTCCAATTTACAGTTTGCAATATATATCACCCAGATTCATTGTGGACTAAGCAACAGATCAATGACCTGGTCAACCAATTACCCAACCCATTTGTGATAGTAGGCGACTTTAATGCACATAATCGTATGTGGGGTTCGTCACACTCAGATAATCGTGGGAGATTAATTGAAGAAATCATAGAAGAAAATAATCTGATCCTTTTAAACACTGGTGAAGGCACCTTCTATAACGCGAGAAGCAACAATTTCTCGGCAATAGACTTATCTTTTGTTCTCCTGTATTGGCACCAAAAATTGAGTGGAAAGTACTACAACACGAAATATTCTCAGACCATGCACCTATTCAAATCACATTCCTAACTCCTCGCTTATCGACTGCATTTCCTAAGAGATGGTTAATTAAGAAAGCTAACTTGACCAAATTCAGTAAAAAATTACCACAGTTCAACACAATTCAAGATGATATCAACAGTGCAGTTGATGACGTTACATCAAAAATTTTACAAGCATGCGAAGCAAGTGTTCCAAGATCAAGTGGTAAACCTCAAAGAAAATGTGTTCCATGGTGGAGCGAGGACATAAAATGTGCTATTCGCGACCGTAAGAAAGCTCTACGTAAATTTAAAACTGAACCCTCTATAAATAATGCAATCGCATTTAAAAAACTAAGAGCTAAAGCGAGAAAAACTGTTAAATTGGCAAAACAACAGTCTTGGCAAACATATGTGTCAAGCATATCCAATCAGACCCTAAACAGTGAAATATGGCATACAATACGAGCAATGAACTCAACCATGCAGCCTTTCTCAATAACTAACATTATTTCTAATGGTCAGGTTACACATAGTCCACAAGAGATATCAGAGTGTTTTGCAAGCCACTTTGAAACCAATTTCTCTGTTACTGATGATGGTACTCAATTCGAAGGTTACTTAAGCGTTGAAGAATCAACGGAAGATCTCCCTTATAATTACCTTTTCACAGCTTCAGAACTTGAAAATGTACTGTCAGGAACTAAAAACTCTGCTCCTGGACCTGATTCTATTCTTTACGAATTTATCAAGCAATTAACGAAGGAAGTAAAACTTCATATCTTAGCAATTTTCAATAAAATATGGAAAGAGGGTCAATTTCCTGACACGTGGCAAAAATCTATTATTGTCCCGTGTTTAAAAGTGAATAAAGATCCTCACTTAGTGGACAATTATAGGCCTATCTCCCTTACGTCGTGCCTCTGCAAATTACTTGAAAAAATGGTAAACATACGGCTGATGTGGTTCTTAGAACGAAATGGTTTACTTGCAGAATATCAAATGGGCGCAAGACAGCATAGATCTACAACTGACTGCTTAGTTCAACTAGAATCGGCCGTTCTAAATAGCTTTGCTGCAAGAGAACATATGTTTGCAATATTTTTTGATATTGAAAAGGCTTTTGACCGGACTAATAAATATAAAATTCTACTAGAACTCCAACGTATGAAAGTCGAAGGTCCGTTATTACAGTTTATAGCAAATTTTTTGGCAAATCGAAGATTCCAAGTACGCGTAAACAATTGCTTATCTCAGTAACGAGTACAAGCGAACGGAATCCCACAAGGTTCTACACTCAGTGTGACATTATTCGCAATAGTAATGAAAAAGTTAGTAGAGTGCTTATCCCAAAACGTTGGTAAAACTCTTTATGTGGATGATCTAGTCATATATAAATCAGGCCCTATAACGGAGGATTTACTACATCCTCTACAAGTAGAAATTGATGGATTGGTGAGAATGGCTAACAAACTGGGTCTTACGTTATCTACAACAAAATCACAGGTAGTCCATTTCTGTCGCCTAAGGACCCAACACGATCATCCTAGGTTCAGGATTGGGGATTACACCCTAGAAATTAAGGATAACGTACGGTTTTTAGGGGTTCTCTTTGATAGAAAACTATACTGGAAACATCACATTGAATATTTAATCACAAAAACAAAAGTGGCGATTAACAAGCTTAGATATCTAGCCCATATATCTTGGGGTGCCAAGAAATGTGTTCTGCTTAGAATATACCAGGCCTTAATCCTTTCCAAGCTTAGCTATGGTGGTGCTGTCCTGTCTAGCGCCAGAAGGTCACACATTGAAAAACTGAACAAGATCCATTGTGCAGGATTAAGATTATGTAGTGGGGCGTTCCGTACATCGCGATTAGATGACATTTGTTTTGAATCCAACACTATTCCTTTCCAACATATCCTTAATGTAACTCTCCTTAACTACGCTCTCAGAACAAGTGCTCAGACAAATCATCCCATCTACAATTCTTTCCGTAATCATGATTATGACCAGCTTAACAACAATAGTTCTGCCATGCTCCCTGCGAGCATCAGAAGTTACAACCTGTGCATAGAAGTTGGACTCGAGTATCCATATCAAGTGTACCCTTTTGAAGTATGTGAAGTAGCGCCGTGGTTAATTGGTCAACGGAGCATCCACGTAGATATCGGTATTCGCGAGTCTAAGGCTGGTTTAGACGTCAACAAAAAATGTTTCGATAAAGTGTTATCTGAACACGAAGGTTTTACCATTATATATACAGACGGGTCCAAAAGCAACACCGGAGTTGGAAGTGCGATTTACGTAAAAAATAAAGCATACAGTTGGTCTATCTCTAACTATTCAAGCGTTTTGACATCTGAATTGTATGCAATATTGCAAGCAATGTTCTATTGCGACTTAAGTGGAGATAGAAGGTTTTTAATCTGCTTCGATACAAGCTCTAGAAAATTCCTTTTCAAAAAACCCTATAATTAAAGAAATACTGGCTAGCAATGTATGGTTAAAAAACACAGGTAAAAAGGTATGTTTTACATGGCGCCCTTCCCACTGTGGAATATTGGGAAACGAGTTTGCTGATGATGCGGCACGTAAGGCTGCATGTAGTAAGGTAATCGACGTTTATCAAGTCGGTGCTGAAGACATTAAAGTGTCAATAAAAAATAAAATCGTAAAATTCGCTTTTGAAGGTTGGGCAAAAAACAATTCTGCCTTATCAAAAATAAAAACAGATCCCAAAACTTGGCGATTTCCAGAATCTCTCATACGAAGAGAACAAGTGGTAATATCTCGTTTACGCATTGGGCATACGAACCTGACCTCATCATATTTGCTGCTAGGGGAAGAAAACCCATTCTGCACAGAGTGTAAAGAATTACTTACTGTGCCTCATATATTGCTGAGATGTAGATTGTTCACTAGAGAAAGAAATAAACATCAAGTAAAGGACACTATAGGCCAATGTTTAAACAACGACACTCAAAGTGTCTATAGCATTATCAGATATCTAAAAGAAACCGGTCTATATCAAAAAATTTGAACTATTCCTAGAATTTAAGTCTAAAATGGATATAATTTGTTAAGAGTGCTAATGACCTAGTTGTCGAAGCACCCAATCAAAAAAAAAAAAATAATAATAATAATAGTAAAAGTAGCAGTAAAACGTACAAAAGGCCATATGACCAAAGCAGTCGGTACCTACACACAAAAAAAAAAATAATAATAATCCTAGAAATTGAACTACCTACTAGGCGCGTCCCCAGGTGGCGGATAGGGGAACGACATTGCAAATGATCGTAAGTGACGCAAGGCCAACACCGAAATATGATCTCGTGGCGTTAAACAGCCACTGTTAGCTTACATAACACGGTGTCGCGGATCAGCTTACGAGAGGCCTCGTAACTAACCAGAACAGAAACAGCAACCCTGCGTTCCCCTAGCCGGAAGTACACTTTTCTTTTACTAATCTGGAGTGGCTTCCCTTACTTAATAACTCTTTCCGTTCGGAACACTCTTGTTTCAACTCTTGATTTTTTCAGTCTCCCAGATAAACCTGAGAGACCTCTTCCTTTCCTTTCTATTCTTCCCAGGACATGCGCCGTCAGCAGCGTATACAGGTGCGACTATCCCGGTATGTCCTAGCTGGGGATGGCTGAGCGCTAGCCGTTCCCTAATACCGCTACCGCGAACTGTACTTCAGAGACTCTAGAAGGGCATGGCTAGGTAACCTCGTACAGCTAGCGGTCGGTGGTTTTGCTTTACTACGAGGAAGGTAGGTAACCTCTATAAATAATCCCCCAATCCTAAGGTCTTTTGGCAGTTTAGGTGCTGAAGGGATTGCGCGAGGGGAAGCCTTAGTGTGGCCAGGGGGAGGCCTGTTCTCTAGCGTTGAAACGCCTGTCCGCTCTCCATAGCATAAGTGCCCTCTTGTAGTATAACGGCTGTGCTGCAAGTGCCACTCTTTCCGAGTGATCTCGTGGGAACGACATGAGTGAAACCCCATTATTGCAGATTGCCAACTCTATAAACATGAAGGCGCAGGAGGGTCTACCCAATGAACCCGCCGAATATGGTGACTGAGGCTACGCCCCGGTTCCTTATTCTTATAAGAAAAGACTGAATAAACTTTGATAGTCAGTCCATTTTACATTCAAACGACTTCTATGGTCTGTATGGTGATTTAAAGATGATAAAGAAAATTGATGATGGCATTCTAGTAGAAACTTTATCTAATAAGCAGGCAACACGAAGGATCGCCGTGTATACAGCCAATAGTGTGTGTGAATTGTAGTACCGTTCACTCTGCTAGAGCTACGAGAAAGAAAATACAAGAGCTCCGAGTAAGAGAGAACATAAGTTACATGGAAGCTAAAAAGAAAATTATTATTACGACGCCTACAGCAGGTATTAGTTACGCCAAATCTACTACCTCCCCTCAGGATAACCAGTCCTGCTCTAGCAAAATAACTGCTACCTCTTTTAGTAGGAGCGATTACTCCTCTCCTACAAATTTCATGAGACAACTATCTCAACGCTGACCAACATTGATCAGTAACAAATGGAGGACCAGTCCAAAAACGCGAAAAGAAAAACCATCCTAACGAGAACCTCATCAACGGACTCGAGCATTACGTCCGTAGATGATAGTACCTTACATGAGGCCAAAAACCCGAAAAAGAAGAAAGGATGGTCTAAGGGTAAACCTAGAAGCTCTAGCAGCCAACGCGCTACTAATGAGTCCAATTTCTAGTTAACTTACACGACTGTGATACTGTCTGTGAGATTTTGTATTAAATTATAACCTTTTCTGTGATATTCATGTTTGTGTATGTGCGTAGTATCTATTTATATAAAATTTTATTTACTTGTCCGTAATCATTTTATATGTTATATTACCGTAATTTTTAAGATATTTATAACATTCGCGTCGAAAAATTGCATTATCCAATGGAATTGTAGGGGTTTCGTGAAACGATGCACAGACTTGAAAGTGTTCCTTCATAAACTGAATCTAATGTGTATATGCCTCCAGGAAACACACCTCAATGTTAATCAACCATACTCTCTCCGAGGATGACATTGTTCACAATAACATTGCCCAACGGCAAAGAGCTTCAGGTGGTGTTGCTGTGATTACCAGAAATGGTGTACAATGTGAACAGCTATTAGACACTCATATCCTGGCAGTCTCTATTAAAGTGAGTACTCCTATGAAGATGTCTATATGTAGCATTTATATTCCTGATGGAAACTCTGAGGTTGTGGACATTGTGGACATTGTCGAACATCTCCCCGCTCCTGCTCTCATTATGGGGGACTTTAACGCCCATAGAATCCTATGGGGATTTCCAAAAACCGACGCAAGAGGACGAATTCTCGAGCGCTGGCTGGAAAGGGATGATATTGTATTAATGAATACCGATTCACATACACATCTTAACACAATAGCGAACACCCTTTTCAGCAATAGATCTAACGATCGCTACAAGTGATCTTGTACCCCATCTCAAATGGAGTACAACAGCGATCATTTCCCGATCTTAGTAGAAACTGAGCAACCCCAAGTGGAGAGCTGTGTTGTAGTAAACTGCAACCAGAAGTCTGGTTTGAAGAATGTAGTAAAGTTTGCTTGTTTATTATTATGCCGAGAAGGACAGTATATTGCCCATAATGTGATTTCTCATTTGGTATCCCCTATGCATACACTAGTGGCTCGTTCATATGTTTAATTGCACGATTAATGCTTAGTGATTTGTATTATACACGTTATAATTTGGAATTTTAAAAAGACTCTTATTAATAAAGTGGGTTTCTGAAATTATAAGTATGTCTGTGTCCAAAGCAATCCATGTCGCAATTTTTAGTAATGGGGCCATTATTTATTAATAAGCTCAGACATGAGATTTACGAGTGTACTCATTTGATCCATTAAATTTTTGACCATCTGGCGAAGCTCTGTTATTTCATTTGAGGGTTGATCTGTAGTATATGTGTTATTTAACTCCCTTGCATTTCCGGTAGGTTGGATGGTACAGTGTGTCCCGATTTCGTTATTGTAGTTGTAAAGAGCCAGCGCCCTTTACCACATTTTGCTTGCATTATTAATTATTTGCTAATTATCCTGCATTAATTAATCATTAACAGTCACAGATTTTATAAAATAATGAATTTATATCCCCTCCGACGTAATTTCAAAAACATCAAAAGTTTTTCTACGTCAGAGTCCCCTATGGTTCTTCCGCGAATCCCGACCTGAAGACCCCTACACTGAAGCCGTCTCCGTCTCCCACGGATCCTCTATGAAACCGCGAGACGCGCTACCAGATTAGGACCGAGCTGGTAGCGCAGTGGCGACGTGACCTGCTTAGCATTCGGGAGGTAATGGGTTCGATTTCCGTTACCGTCTACCTTGTATGAGGTTTTTTCAGGGGGTTTTCCTCATACACATGTAGCGGCATGGTCACTGCGTATATGCACACCATGTGCGGCTGCTTAGACGAATGCCGCGGTAGTATTTTCCCCTCAGAACCCTACCTCCGTTCCTTCCGATCTTATCCTGACGCACTCATCCTTAATCTCACCATGCACACATACGTAATGTACGTATGTATGCTGGGAATCCATGATTGTGGCTAAAGGAGCTCGGAAAGCTCTAGCAGCCTGCCCTCCCCCTTGGGGAGGGAATTAAATGCGTGTCCTTTTCCTTTTCCTACCAGATTAGAGCAGGCCGAACCTCGGTGTCGAACGTAAGCCCCTTCTCGCGTAAGAGTTTTGTGATTTTTATTACAAATCTCTTAATTTCCAAAAAATAACTTAGCGTTTTTACGCTCATCGTTCCGGCATCGTGATCTTCGCTGCTTCGGAGTTAGATCTGTCACTGCTTGCGTGCAGATAATATGAAGAAGCGGTCATCAGTAGAGGAGCTACAAAGCAGGAGCCTCCGGAATACAGCAGAAACTAAGAACAACATATAGAAGCATCCAGGACACCGCCACTGCCAACTACAGGATCGACGTCGGGTAAAACAATAGGAATCAGTTTAATAAAATTATTGTTGGTAATACACATCAATATAGAACGTTAAAAACTTAAACTTTGCATCCATATTTTTCGAATTCGGATGAATTCATCATGGGTGGAATACAAAAATTAATTATTATCTGCATATATATTTATATATATATATATATATATATATATATATACAGGGTTTTCAAAGTTAAGTCTGCACTATTGCTAACTTTCTTGTTAATGGAGCTACGAAGTCGGTTAAATTAGCACAGTAGTGTGTTTTTTTACGCTGATTACGATGGTGGAAAAAGAAAAACAATTGAAAGTCCCATTCTCGAAAAATTGACGAAAACATACTTTTTTCTAATGGAACACCCTGTATACAATATTCTCAGTCGATACAGAATTAAATTCTGAGCAAACGTTGTCATATGCATTTCTATCCTACAGTAAAAAATTAGGGAGATTTTGCCGATTTTTTAATTTCATCAAGTAGGCTATGAATCGAAAGTAATCCTATATTTTATGAATTTGAACACGCTCTAAATAATAAATAATTAACAGGTCTAAATAAAATGCTGGAAAAGGTCTCCTATTTGTTCCGTGCATTTTTCTACGTGTTTATAAACGCGTCTTGTGGTCTTCAAAATAGTTCTATCATCAATACTGTTAATAATATGAATAATCGTTTGTTGGAGTTTTTCGATATTTGTATAACGTCTTTTATACAATTCATTTTTTAAATATCCCCACAAGTAAAAGTCCAAAGGGGTTATGTCCGGAGACCGAGGAGGCCAGCGAACAGGACCGTTCGTAGCTAAGTATCTATTACCAAAAACTTCTTGTAATAAATTATTAACTTGTAGAACATTGTGAGCAGGTGCACCATCCTGTTGAAAGAAGATCATTTGTCTATCAATCAAATTAAGATCATCTACAAACTCATCTCAAGTACACTTGTCAACATTTCGGTATACGATATAATTCTCCAGCATATCACATTTCTCTAAATGCGTAAAAGGCATTTTTAATTTCAGTAAAAATCGGTATCACAAACAAAACAGCTTTCAAAACGATGCAATTACTGTCACAAATTTATTTATGACATTTAAAAACAAACGGTTGTTATTAAAACATGGCCTTTTGAATGAAAAATAAACGAACACTTTTGAATCAAGCGTAGTTGATGAAATTAAAAAATTGGCAAAATCTCCTTTATTTTTTACTGTAGGATAGAAATGCATATAGCAACTTTTGCTCTGAATTTAATTCTCTATCGACTGAGAATATTGTATACAGGGTGTTCCATTAGAAAAAAGTATGTTTTCGTCGATTTTTCGGGAATGCGACTTTCAATTGATTTTACCAAGGTAATCAGCGTAAAAAAACACACTACTTTGCTAATTTAACCGACTTCGTGGCTCCATTAATAAGAAAGTTAACAATAGTGGAGACTTAACTTTGAAAACCCTGTATATATATATATATATATATATATATATATATATATATATATATATATATATATATATATATATACACATACCACATATTAAATATCTTCTACAGAAGAAAGAAAATGTTTGGATTATACGTGGGCCATAAGGTCCCGCCAAACAGGGATAATCGGTTCTATTGTATTATGAAACGGTAGCTATGCTATTATGACCAATTGTTACTATGACGTGCATAACAGGTCAGGTGACTACTGTATTAAGTAGATAATAATGTTTCGACAAAACTTAAAAAAGCAAAAAAAAATGCTAATGAGCTAACAGTTACATTGTCTAAAACGTGTATGGCTAAATTGTTCGATTATTTCGTTTAATCTTTATGTGCACAGTAAGGTACCCGGGTACCTTTCGCATTTTCAAACTTCTGTTTAGCCTAAATGAATCTCTTATGTTGATTACACAATCACATAATCATGCAACTCAAAAAAATTGAGTTCTTGCATAAAAAAATAAAAGTTTACACTTTAAACGCACAGTCTAGGTAACGTGGTACCTATAAACATGTTCTATAGGTTTAGCCTATTTTTATGCATATATATATATATATATATATATATATATATATATATATATATAATATATATATATATACCGTAAATATGGTAACTATTACCAAAACAAGAAAAAGTGATATAAAAAAATTTATTGCTCTAAAAAAATAGTTTGTAGCATATAAGGACGATTTACAAATTACAATGAGATTTTGTTATTGTTACACAATATTCGTTACATATCGGTCGTTTACATATTTCGCAACATTTTCGGGTCTTCCTTTGAAATGATGATGTTGATCTACAAACAAAACAACTGCCAGCACGTTTGCTGGCTACCCACAGGACCGTGTTTTTGCCTAGGCACAATAGGCACATTCCTAGGGCCCGCTGACAATAGGGACCCGTAAAGGACTTCTATTATCTATAAGTTTAGATAAATAAACAAAATATTTGCTTAGATTTCCGAATTGAAAAGCTAAAGTTGTTAATTTAAAACAACTTTACATTCAAAGCTCAAAATCAAATGTTACGTTGCTACTCGTATGTTTGAATTAGCTCGCTTGCACTTGCAATTTAAGGTAATTACTTATTCTATGAAAAAGAAATCTGGATAAAACAAAAGCGCCAGAAAGTCTAGAAAGAATTAGTCACCGACGATAAGGATTACATTACAAGCGCAAGTCTCGGTCCTTCAATGAAATACGATGACGATCCGCTGACGCTGAGCTTGTAGATAAAACTGACACCTTCATGACGTTTTACATTTACTTTATAAGCGGATCGTGAAATGTGTTTAGTTGAGGAGGTAGTCTTAATATCGATGTTCTAATAAATTTGTTAATGAATTTCGCACTCAGTTTTAAGTGTTATAAATGTAATTTAGTTTGCGATTTAGTGGTAAATAAATCCGAACTGTTAGAAATAAATCTGTTATAAATAATCACGTAAAAAAGTTGATGTTACAATAAGTAATTGGTATTATATTATATCTACTGGTACAAAGTAAATATTAATGTCGTATAAACACGCCAGTGGTTCGGAAAAACGAAAAAGACGGAAGAAACGAGAATTTCAACAAAAGAAGATGAAATTAACCCTTACATCATTTTTGCTAACATCTAAAAAACAATGTTCGGATAACGAAAGTGCGGGTAGTTCTAGCTTATTTTCTGTTTCGCTTAATTGTGATTCAGAAACTTCAAAAAAAAATTTTGCGGATGACGAAAGTGTTTGTGGTTCAAATACTGATGCAACCATACATAATATGTGTACTACAGCGACGGATGGTACCTCAGTTGTTAGCGAAATACAAGAAGAGGTTGATACCCATACCGATACCACGGATAGCGTTTGTGTGTTCCCTAGGGATATTGCTCTTTGGGCCCAAACAATCACCGCAGTCATGGAAAACTATTATGTACGATATAAACCACCGGCAGTATTTGGGTCATTGGAATCCTCAAGAACGACATACAAAGAAGGATCACAAATAGTGCATAGGCCCTTAACCACGAATGCATTTATTAGGGTGAATAAGAATGGAGAAGGATTGCCTCGAGGATGGTTTGTTTATACAGAAACCAATAAAATGGCATATTGCTGCATTTTCACGAAAAGAAACGAAATTATCAAAAGGCACAAATGACTGAAAAAATATTTCAAAAATATTAGCAGAACATGAAAATTCTGTGGATCACATTACATCGATACGTGTATTTTTTCAAAAAGCAGGAGTGAAGGACGTATAGATACAGCTGTTATTGAAATCGAAAAGTCGGAGCGATTGTATTAGGGACAAATTTCGAAGCGAGTTGTTGCTACCGTGAAGTATTTTGCGTCCCATGGACTGGCATTTGGTGGAAAGATTCAAACTTTCAACAAAGAACACAGCGGCAACTATATTGGCGCACTACAGTATCTGGCTGAGTTTGACCCTTTTTTACGAAATCATTTAAACAAATACGTAAACTTGGGAAAGGGACATGTCCACTATTTGTCATCTACTATTTGCGATGAGTTTATTACTCTCATTGGCGATCATATAAGAAATAAAATACTGCAATAACTAAAAGAAGCAAAATATTTTGCTTTGATTGTATACTGTAGGTCTGACATTGCACACATAGATCAATTAACCGTTATTGTGCGATATGTATAGAAGGGTAGAATTAACGAACGTTTCCTTGACTTTATTCCCATCACATCCCATGCAGCAAGAAATTAGGAACAGGTAATTTCAAGCTACTTTAGCGAAATAAAAATTGATATTCAAAATTTGAGGTCAGAGTTACGACAACGCTGTGAATATGGCTAGTAGTAATAGTGGAATTCAAAACTTAATTAAAGAACAGTGTCCTTCTGCGGAATTTGTTCCATGTGCAGCCCACTCGTTAAATTTGGCTGGAAAATGCAGCAGCGGAAAGCAGTATGGAGGTAACAGCGTTTTTCAATATTATTCAAGAACTCTATGTTTTTTCCACACACAGGTGGCATATACTTGAAAGCCGCATGACGAAAAAACACTTAACAATTAAACGTTTATCTAACACCAGATGGTCTGCCGCAACTCCAACCGAAAAATCAATTTCGCTAATAGAAGCAGGAGCATGGTTCAATAAAATTGAGGGATTCGAATTTGTGCTATTAATGTGTATTTGGGACAGAATTTTAAGCAGAATGAACTCTATTAGTAAATCACTGCAGCCCTCTAAGGATTCTATATCTACTGTAGTAGCACTGTTTGATAGCATAAGCAACTTTATCTCAAATATGCGCAACCATTTTACTGACTTTGAAAACGAAGCTGCAATTAGAAGGAAGGGAAGCTTTTAGAGTGAATGTCATTTTGAATGTGTGTGACGCAATAATCTCCAATTTGTGTAAAAGATGTGATTTGTACAGTAATATAAATAATAATTTATGGATAATTACAGTGATGCAACTTTTGTACAATGTAAAGATTACATAAATGCAGTTTATAGTCAGGATGTGGATGTTGATGAACTGGAAGTAGAAATGGAACAGTTTAGTCAAGCCGAGAACTTAGTGCTTTTGATAAACTTAACTTTATAATTGAGAACAACATTGTATCAACAGTTCCAAACGTTGAAACTATACTGAGATTTTACTTAACACTACCAATCAACAATGCCCAAGTACAGCGCTCTATTTCGGTATTGAAATTGGTAAAGAATTATTTGCGGATCACTCTTTCGGAACAAAAACTTAATGATCTTGTGATGATGTATATTGTTGTATATTGAAAAAGATATGCACCACACGTTGTGTTACGATTATATCATTAATACATTTACTGACACTAAAATTAGAAAACAAAAAATTTAAATTTCTTCATTTTAATTTCAAGCTTTATAATTTTAGTTTTTATTTTCTTTCGGAATAACTAAGTCATTTATGTTTGTTACGCTTGGATAGAGAAAAGTGGGTTTATTGATTAAGAGAAAAAATGGACTTTCTATGTTTTATGTACATTAATATGAATATTATGAAGAACAAGGTTGAAAGTGTGTGACTTACCCTTATTTCACGAGACTTCTTCTTCTTGGGAGCTCTCAGTGATGTTGGTTAAGGAATCCGGTCACACACGTTGCACATAGATTAAAAAAGGTAATCTAATAACCTTACGATAACTATTAACTTAAATGAGTATCAACGTGAAATTTGGTCACTAAAATAACAAATTTAGATTAACTAAGGCGGCGATGATTTATTAACGCGACTATATCGACGTTAAACCAAAAAAACGAACGGCTCGAAGCCAGCCCTACCTCCGCGCCCGTTCCTCCAAAGCAAAGCTCTTAGAACTTGCGTAGAAAGAATTAACATTTGCGGCAATACCTATAAATTTAAATATAAGTGGTAAATGTACAAAATAGGAAACTTATCGGATTCATAACATTTCCCCGGGCGAAAAATGCGAGTGAAAGCCAAGCATTTTTTTTTAAACTTAGATAAATATAAAAAAGAAGAAAATAATAAACAAGTATTTATTCAAAGAATTTTAACCAAAACCCAAAAAAAATTTTTTTTTATTGAAAGAGCGTAAATATAAAAAATAAAAAAATAAATTATTCGCGTAATGGTAGCGGGCACAGTTTGACAAGGGGGCGCTTTAATACTCCACTGGAAGTTTTAGCACTTGCTTTGCGGACTACATTATCCTTTCCAGGAAACACTTCTAAAATGCGGCCAAGTTGCCAATTTAAAAGAGGTAAAACGTCACTCCTAATCAAAACTAAGGTACCCGGTACCACTGGAGTATCGGAATTTGTCCATTTGCTCCTTTCATGGAACGTGTGCAAATACTCCAAATTCCATCTACGCCAAAAGTCCCGGTGAAGTCTTTGGAGCAATTGCCAGCGTGTTAAGCGTTTCACAGGTGTCTGTGAAAGGTCATCATCCGGTACGGTAGTCAGTGGTTCCATAGTAAGAAAATGACCGGGCGTTAATACATTAAAATCATTTGGATCTGAACTTAAAGGTGTTAAAGGTCTTGAATTTAGTATGCTTTCTATTTGAACTAACAAGGTGTACAGTTCTTTATAAGATAAAATCTGTTGACCAATAACGCGGATAATATGAGTTTTAATAGATTTTATTCCGGCCTCCCACAACCCGCCCCAGTGAGGTGCAGAAGGCACATTAAATTGCCATTCGATGGCTTCTACAATGGCGGCGTTTTGCATTAACCTTTGTAATTCATTTGAGACACCGACAAAATTAGTGCCACAGTCGGAGAAAATACGTGAGACTCTCCCCCGGCGCGCTACCAATCTTTGTAGTACAGCTAAAAATGCGTCAGTCGTCAAATCTGACGCCAACTCGATATGCACAGCCTTAGTGGCATAGCAGACAAAAAATGCAAATATAAGATTTTAGAGATTTTGAGCCACGATGACGACTAACAGTAATAAAGAGCGGACCGTCGTAATCTACACCAACATGAGAAAAAGGTTGCGAAATTCTATTAAGAGGTAAGTTACCCATTGGCGGTTGATAAGGGGTAGGATGCATTCTGCAACATTTTAAGCATTTTGATAACACTGATCTAATGGCGCGTTTAGGAGATAATATACAAAATTGTTGAGACAATAAAAATTGAGTTGTGCGCAAACATGCGTGTAAATATTTTTTGTGAAAATGATCAATAATTAACACAGTTAATCTACTATGTCGGGGCAAAAGAATCGGATGTTTTCTATCATAATAAATTTGCGCATAAGTTAATCTGCCACCAACTCGTAATATTCCTTCAGGATCCAAAAATGCGTTAAGCCTTTTAAAAGGTTAAGACAATTTTGGACCTTGCAACTCACTAGAAAATTCTAAACCTTGTGTATGCTTTACTAACAGTAACAGAGATTTATGTAATTCTTGGCTTGTAATCCATTCAGATATTTGGTTTTGGTTAGCGTTTTTTGTGTTATGTATGAATCGTAAAATATAAGCTAGAATACGTTGTATGCTAGCAGGAGAAGAATAATTACTTAAAAGATCATCAAAAAAGTTATTGGTTGGATCATGATTGAAACTGACTAATGTTAGTTTGCGTTCTTCGTCTGATATATTAGGGGATTTCGGTTGAAGATTAAAAATAGGCCATTGCTCCTCTGGCGAACGCAAAAAATTTGGACCTTGGAACCATAAAGAATGATTTATTATTTCAGAAGGAAATAATCCACGTAAAGCAGGATCTGCGGCGTTTTGTTGAGGATCTATATAAAACCAAGAAGGAAGAATAATTTCCTGTATTAGTGAAACGCGGTTGGAAACAAAAGTTTTCCACCTATGCAGCGAAGATTTTATCCAAGCAAGGGCAATCTGAAAATCTGACCAAGCAAATATGAGATTAAATACGAAAGTAGATTTGTATGTGTTTAACACAAAGGATACGAGCTTAGACAACAAAACAGCACCGCAAAGTTCCTAGCGTGGAATTGTTATATGCTCTATGGGAGAGACCTTTGATTTAGCGCAAACAAAAACGTTGTCCAAATCCCCTTTAAATAACAAACACGAAAGAAAACCACAGAACTGAAACCTTTTTCAGACGCGTCGCAAAAGGCGTGAAGTTCAATAGAAGAATATCTGTCATATACAGTTTTGTATTGATTCCGTACTCTCAAAATATCCTCTGGAGGTTGGGCATCCCAATCCAAACCTAGCGTCCATAGTCGTTGGATCAGATGTTTGGTGAAAAATGTTATCGGTGCTAAAATACCTAGCGGATCAAAAACTTTCGCGAGTTCTGATAAAATATGACGTTTGATGCAAAAGCGCTGTATCGGTTTAGCGGTAAAAACTAATGTATCTTGGAGTGGGTTCCAATGTAAACCTAATACTTTAAGTGACTCAGATTCAAGGTTTAGAGAAAGCGGATTCATACAAAGATGCGATTCTGGAAATACTGTATGTAGGGATGGGTCATTGCAAGACCACTTATGCAATTCAAAACACCCCCTATTTAGTAGCGAAATTAATTCATCCCGAAGTAGAATAGCGTCTTCAATTGAAGAAGAACCTGTAACTATGTCATCAATATAAGTATTATTTTTAAAGGCGATTGCGGCAAGCGGAAAATTATTACCTTCATCTAAAACTAATTGGCGTAATGTGCGTAATGCAAGAAATGGTGCAGTATTAACGCCATAGGTTACCGTATTTAAACAATACTCTTGCAAAGGTTCATCGGGCGAAAATCTCCAAATAATGCGTTGACAATCACGATCTTGGGATGAAATTAATATTTGTCTATACATTTGACGAATATCTGCGGTAAAACAAACTTTATGAACGCGAAATTGTAATAAAATTGTAGTAATATCGGCTTGCAACTTAGCACCAACCAAGAGACACTCATTTAAAGATTTTTGGCCGGAAATTTTAGCCGATGCGTCAAATACCACAAGTTTGGTACTTAAACTATCCGGTTTTACTATTGCGTGATGAGGTATATAGTAACTAAAATTCGGAACGATTTTATCGGAAACTAATGTCATGTGATTTAGGTCGCGATATTCATGCATAAATTTACAATACTCCTTATACCAGTCTAAATTTTTTAATAACCGGCGTTCTAATGATAAAAAACATGCTAATCCGCGAATGTCAGGAAAAACAGGCGGATTTTCACAAAAAGATAACACAGCGACCGGGCTTGTCCCGGTGACAAGTTTCTGAAAATATTTTTTACACAAATTATCTGTTTGTGAGAGCGGGTAAATGTCTGGAACATTCTCAAGTTCCCAAAATTTTGTAAGCGCTAATCCCAATGGCGTTTCTAGGGTAGAACAGAAAAATGTATTAATTTTTTTGGTTTATTTTCCCCAGTAAAATATAACCAAAAATAGTTTGTAATGCGTCAGGTTCTCCTGGTTTACCAAGAATCCTACCCTCTAACAGAATTTTAGAAAAAATGTCAGCACCCAGCAAGACATCAACATTATTAGAATTATAACAGAATGGGTCCGCTAATTTGAAGTTGGATATATGTTGCCAATTAGAGGAATCAATATTTGCAGAAGGTAACCTTTCACAAATTTTTGTTAAAATTAAAGCATCTACAGTTATAACTGGATCGTTACTATATATAGGTTTTAAATTAAATGTTACACCACCCAAGAGAGAAACGGTTTGCGATTGTCCTAAACCCTGTAGAGAAACCGGAGGATGATACATTTTCAACCCTAACTGGTTAAAACATCTTTTTGAAGTTTGTGAACCCGAATCTAAAACAGCTCTAAAATTTTGAAAAATGCCCTTATTGTCACAAATTGCTACCCATGCGGTAGATAACAAAACCGAGGGTTGTTTTCTATCGGTAAAACCTGTCAAAGTGAGAGATTGAGAAGTACTCGCCCCATGATTATTAGTAATTGCTTGCGTAATCAATTGCGTTTCAGTAAAACTTGGGCACGGAGGCGGGGTTTGTACAATACTCACTAAGGGGGTAGAGGGTTCTTTGTTAAAATGAAGAAGTGTGTGATGGCGCAGATTACATTTTTTACAATTCATTGTAGATTTGCAATTTTTTAAATTGTGAATTTTAGATAAACAATTGAAACAAATATGTTGACCTTTGCAATAGTTATATCGATCAGAAGGGTTTTTATTTAGAAATATAGGACAATTATATAATAAATGAGATTGTTCAAATAAACTACAATTTAAATTACTAGTATTAGTAGGAAATGATTGCTTTGAATTATTGCAGCTAGTAAACGAAGAATCTTTCGTTACGTTTACTGACCTTTTAATTTTTTCTCAAGCAATCTAAACAGTGTCTAATGCTAAAGAATGTTTATTTAAAAATTCAAAAAGTTCTATATATTTAGGAACTTCAGTAGAGTTGTGCGTGAATTCAAAAGCCCTAGCCGTGTCAGCGTCAATTTTTCTTAACAACATGTTAACTAAAATAAAGTTCCACTCTTCGGTGGGAAATCCTAGATTTTTTTATGCCGACAAGTTTTCGGAAAATATATCTAAGAGTTTTCTTAAATTTTGCGCGTTTCAATGATCAATTTTAGGAGCAGCTTCAATACCGGACCAATAAGAATTTGCTAATAAACGAATATTAGTATATCTTTTAACTAGACTCTCATAGGCCGTGTTATAATTAGATCCTATCATTGGTAAACATTGAACCAGAGGAAGGGGTTGTGCTTTTAAGGACGACATTAAATAATTAAACTTTTCAATATCTTTTAAATAATCATTGTTATGGACCAAATCGTCAAACATATCTTTAAAGATTGGAAAACTTTTATAGTCACCATAAAATTTTATTAATTCTATTTTTGGTAAATTTACGTTACAAGAAATATTTTGAGAGTTATTATTATGTCTATTACCTATAATCTCGTTTGGATTTATCTCCGATTCAAATAAATCAGTAAAAATAGCCTTGGCTGAAAAATATGCGTTCATAAAAGCTTCTTTAATTTGATCTTCAGCATTAAAGTCACCTTCAGTATCTGCGGCCACTAATGTCATAATATTATTATGATGTTTAGAAAATTCTTCGCATATTGTTTTCGCCTCTGCAAACGAATTTTAAACAGCGTTCTTTTTGTTGTGTCTTGTCGCGCCTGTATACCCAGTTCATTCAAAGCAATAATTTCGTTAGAACAGCTTTGGCGGTAAGCGTTATATTTTCGAATTTTGTCAGACATTTTTTATTAATATAACAAAGTACACGGTAAATAAGAAAAATGAATAAGTGCGTTTAATTGTAAACGAACTAGATCACGAGAGCGATGCGAATACCTAAATAGAAATTCAGTCCGAAATCCAAACAGACTGATCACCGGGCGCTATGATAAGCGTGATGACCCCTAACACACACCTGTGCAGCGTACTCACGTCCTTATCAAAATTCGTTTGAACAAACATAAAGATGGCCAAAATAAATTTCAATAAACATTATATTTATAAAAATGGCATTTTCTTTCTAAAAAACACTTCAAAACCTCTAAAAATCTGCAAAATAAAAAAAAAATGCTTGGTTTTTTCACAACCATACGCGTAAAAATAATGCTGTATGCGATATTTAAATATATATTACAATTTAAATATTTAAAGAAGGAGAATATCCGGCACGTCGAAGGACCAAATGTTACGCTTGGATAGAGAAAATGGGGTTTATTGATCAAGAGAAAAAATGGACTGTCTATGTTTTATGTACATTAATATGAATATTATGAAGAACAAGGTTGAAAGTGTGTGACTTACCCTTATTTCACGAGACTTCTTCTTCTTGGGAGCTCCCAGTGATGTTGGTTAAGTAATACGGTCACACACGTTGCATATAGATTAAAAACGGTAATCTAATAACCTTACGATAACTATTAACTTAAATGAGTATCAACGTGAAATTTGGTCACTAAAATAACAAATTTAGATTAACTAAGGCGGCGATGATTTATTAACGCGACTATATCGACGTTAAACCAAAAAAAACGAACGGCTCGAAGCCAGCCCTACCTCCGCGCCCGTTCCTCCAAAGCAAAGCTCTTAGAACTTGCGCAGAAGGAATTAACATTTGCGGCAATACTTATAAATTTAAATATAAGTGGTAAATGTACAAAATAGGAGACTTATCGGATTCATAACAATGTTTAGTTCAACTTACGTTAAATGAACGAAGCTGAAACCGTATTTTTATTCTTGTTGGTTACAGAAATGCAGATCTGGTGGGGACCCTAGACTACTTCTGTGGATAGGGCCCGAAAAAAGGTAGACGCGGCGCTGGCTACCCATTATTCCAAAGGGTAATGACAAGTTGATTATCATTTATTATTAGATACTTTAAATTTTGCAACACTCATTATTCTAGAAGGTATGCTAGATTAATTATCAGAAATCATAATTAGGTACTTAAACTTTTACAAAATTATTTATTCAGAGCTTAGAAAGTAGGTAAATGATTAACGATAATTTTCTGGAAAAAAATTGCTATAAGCAGCGGGATTGTAGGAATTCTTCAGGAAAATGGGTAATTACATGGCCAAACATCTATTTAGAAATGTATTTTATAAAATTACTTTGAGTAAATATGTATGTTATATGCATCTGTAAACATAACTTTGCAAAAAATCAGGTAGACCGTTTTTCTCATTTAAAACCTATGTAGGTACCCGGGTACTCTTACTGTGCACAATAAGTATAAAAGTCGACTGTGCACATGACGGTTAAGTAGTTTCAACGTAACACCACAGCTGTATTTATCCCAAGTCCACTAATTGTTTCTTTCTCTTTGAACCTTGTGTATATAACGGGTAGAGTGGGTTGTATATCCATTAAAATTTTTAATTTAAGGGAATAAAATTGTCGAAAGTGAAAAACTAAGAATTAAGGATATTAAGCATATGATGCTTTGTTACACATTACAAATAGAGGTAAAGTGTTATGATTAAAAAAAAATTATTCATTTACTACCAACAAAACCAATATTGCTTGAGAAAAGAATAATATCGATGAACTTTAATCTATTTATAAAGTTTGATACTTTTAATGACAACAATGAGTAAAGACTTTTATTTACTTTACTATCTTACATCAAAAGAGGTATAAAAAAATAATAAAAGTTCTTTGACCTAATTCTTTAAACGTTAGTCCTGGATAAGGAAAAGAAGAGCAATAAAAAGTAATTAATTTGCAATTCAACCTTAAAAAGTAATTTCTTAGAACGCAGATTAAACTGTTTCATTTTACAATAATATTATGTATAAAGCAAGAAAATTTCCAAACCCACATTTCCTTTACTTTAGGTATATATTTGTACCATTAACCAAATTTATCTTAAAGAGGAGATATTATAAATTGCTAATTGGAATATTTCATTAATTTACCCCTCAAGGATTTAAATAAATTAAATGGGTCCAAGGAAACCTGCAATAATTATTCAATAGTAGGCAGAATTCATTTATAAAGTATAAACAATAAATCGCATTGGTATTCTTCATTGACGTACGTAATTATTATGCGTACCGCAACTGAATAAATCTTGTATGCCTAAAACAGAGAACTATAGAAAGACATAAAGGCCAAAACCAAGAAACAGGTCATCTGGATACTGACGCATGAATAATCACGAAGAGAATTTGTGTAATAGAGAAATAATTGTAACCCTTCAACCTTCGTATATTACCCTAAAGCTTAAACTTAGTTGCTTCTTGGTGACGAAGTTTCGTTTTATGTATTTGGCATATTTGCAATTCAGATTTATGTTATTTGATTCTCGTAAAATTGTACACATTTTTTGTTTCGCATTAACATTTGTTCTACATAAAAATCGAAATTTTAAATTATTTTTTTGTGTCTAAAAAAAATGAATCGTTTTTCTTGTAAACATCGATGTAAGTTATATCGACTCATTGTATACCTGTTGTTATGTTTTGGCATTAGTTGGCGTTTATAAGATTTAGTTTCATTTGAGTATCCTGTGTATATCTAGAAAAATCTCTACATTTAAGTAATCTATGTTTAAAGTTGAAAATCGAAATCCCACCTTCTCTAAATCTCTAGCTAGACCTTTGTAAATTCACGTACTTCAAATTACTATTTCACACGCAATATCTCCTAAAGTTAGTATACCAATGTAATTTGGAATATGTTTGTCTGATTATTTGTTTGCTAAGTAATTTGTTTGATATCTGTGCAATGTGAACACTAGCTTTTTTCGTTACTAGAGAAACCAGTAATTAACATAACATTGCTAGGATTAATTGTAAAAACTTTCCAAAGTAGTGTATAAATTGTGTTGTTATACGAACCGTATTGGAAATTTGCAAAGGTTCCGTGTTTAGTGTTAATACCAAAATATAGAAAAAAAATTATTCACTTAAAAATAATTAATCCGAAATCAAGCTCGTCATTAACTAAGACATCATCCCTCAAATACTGAGGTATTGCACAAGGAAATACAAATAATTAACCAGTAATATATTATGTAATTAATTGCGAAAGAAGAGCAATTTCAAATAGCTTTTGTGTTTGAAACAAGATTTAAAACAATTTAAAAGGTTACACCGTTAAGCGTAAATACAGACTTTCATTTTATTATAACATAATTAAAAATATATTTATGAATGATAACGTATTTTGCATTATAATGCATACAAGGAATGTAACAGTTACAAATTAGTATATTAAAAAACAAGTTTCATAAGACCAGTATTGAAGTATGAATTCAAGTTCAAAAAAACAAACGGCGTAGCCGCGAGTTCCCTAAATAATGAGTGCTTATGAAACACGTTTTGTAATTTACCCTTTTTATGTTTTTAAACGTAGCTGATGTAGGGATTTTTGTGCCGGTTGGTAATGTCTTAATTATGAAAGTGAAAATTTGATCTAGTCACCTTTTGTTTTATCCAAATTATGACACTAAACACGAAAATGTTAGATAATCGGGATGCACGTACGCCCCTGAAATAGGTAAAATTGCCAAAAATACGGTCGCGAATTTGCTCAGATCAAAGTTTACCACTGGACACATCCTGTTTTGACACACTTTGTAAGAGTGAGAAGCGTGACTTAATTCTGGACCAAGGTTTGCCAGCCAAAGGATTTTCGTAAAATGTTCCGTGCATTAATGGCAATAATGACATTCTTAATAGTATCGAAATGGAAGAAAATTACAAAAAAGCCATTTATATTAATTGAATTTATAAATAGACAAAATGTCCGCATTTAAATAAAGAAAATTTGGGCTCCGACGAGTATAATTGGTTAATACTCAATTACCAACATAATTTAAACTTGTACCGTAAGTGTAAATTGAGTTTATGATTAAATTTTATTTAAACCAAAATAAACACATGTTTAGGAATAAGTGTGATAATTTTGTAGTCCATACAAGCAAAACGACTTTCATTCACTATAGTTCAATATTAACAACTAATAAAAAGATTGAACAACTTCTATGAAGTATAACAAAACAACTCTAAGGTGGTACAATCTGTTGGCTAGTGTATAAACTACAATGTACTTTGAAAGTTACATTCAAGCGTACCTATATGTGAAAAGTAGGCAATTAACTTCTATAATTTTTAATTTCGAGTTGACAGAAGTATCCATTATTAGTAACTAAGCCGATAAGTAAATAATAATTTTTTTTATGTACGATGTGGTAATTTTTTATATGAATTCCTCCGTTGTTTTTTTTTTATGATTGTGGACCTCAACAGGCTAAATAAGGCCCATCGTGCTAGAGTACTCAGGAACACTTAGCAGGATGGATAGAGGGATAATGAATTGCCAATAGATGCCTATGAACAGCTACCTTAAATTTTCTCATATCATAAGTGAGAGGAAAACAGGAACTAGGGAGATCATTCCAGAGTTTAGAAGCCGTGTAGAAAAATGTGGATTGCGCCCGTTTGGTACAAGTGGAGATTTGTACTGCATACTGATGATGTGAATGAGCGAACCGAGTGTTTCTCGCAAAGATAGCCGGAGATGGTATAAAAGAATGTAATTCACCAGCACAATAGCCGTTGTAATAACGATAATACAAAGAAAGAACTGAAACCATCCTTCTATGCTCAAGGGACTGTATGTGAGAAGTTAAGGACGGGTCATTTATAAGCCTAATCGCTCTCTTTTGAATACGATCAACGATATCGAGAGCGTATTGGGGAGCACTAACCCAGAGGTGAGAATTATATTCCAGATGAGGCCGAATTTGGGCCTTATACAGCAGAAGGAGTTGTCGAGAGGTAAAGTACTGCTTAGATCTGTACAAAAGCCTATTTTACGAGCCGCTGTTTTGGTAGCTGACAGATGATGGTCAGCCCATGGGAGATTTGAAGATACAGTCATACCCAACAGAGTAATAGAGTCTGAAAACTTAAGAACTGAGCCATTCATACTTACAACAGGAAATGATCGATCTTTTTGGCGGACATAAGGCAACACTGAGTTTTGTTAGCATTAAATTTAACTAGATTATTGCTTCCCATTCGAGAATACGTTGAATGTCTTTGTTGATAGAATTTGCCATTTCAGCTTTAATTTCTTGATTTGACATAGAAGGTGGATTATCACTATGAGTAGACTGAGATGAACTACAGTGAAGAGTGCTATCGTCAGCAAAGCAATGGATGGGGTTAGTTGTTGAAGAAATAAGGTCGTTTATGTACAGCAGGAAAAGTGTAGGCGCTATAACGGATCCCTGTGGTACGCCCGCGTTAATGCTAACTTCTTTTGAAAAAAGCCATCAACTACGACACGTATTCGTCTTTTATCAAGGAAACTAGAAACCCAGTTGATGAGCGAATCATTTAACCCAAACGAGGTGAGTTTGGCAAGTAAACACTTATGCCAAACTTGGTCAAATGCCTTTGAGATATCTAAAGCGACTACAACTGTTTCACCGGACTGCTCTACTGTATTGTTCCAAACTTGGGTCACATATGAAAGAAGATCGCCTGTTGAACGACTTTGCCTAAACCCATATTGGTGGTCACTAAGGAGTTTGTTAGTTTCAAGGAACGTGAGCAGTTGCTGATTGATGGCTTTTTCCATGATTTTAGACAAAATGGAAGTGATGGCAATTGTTAAATAAGCAGTAATTTTAGCTAATTGAAATAATTAAAAAATCAATAATTAATCTAATTTTAATTAAAACAAATTCTACCGATACTGTTTCAATACAAAGAGAATTGGAATTTCCAAAATGTTCCATCACCATTGTAGCCGAGATTACATAAGTTATATTTCGCCATCTTTTGTTAAGTTTATAACTTGTGGAAAGGCGTACAACTTATTATACGGTATGAGGTAATATTAATTTTAATGGCTTAATTAAATTTACTTTAGTAGTTACTTACTTAAAGGTTAAATTTTCAAGTAATTTAGATTAATACTTGCAGTGAATATTGATCACTACCAAACAACCGTTCACTTAGATTTTAATCGTACAAGCCTAATTAAACATAAGATAGCTTGTATTTATTAAGAAATCATCCATCGAGTCATAATCAATCATTAGTGTAAGATCCGTGTAGGTAAGAAGGGAAACTGCGACCATTATGTAACTCCCAAACCGCCCTTCCGCACGAAATAATGTTGTTTTAGCAACATCTTCCACCGTCGTTCAAACTCTGAAGTCATGCTCCACTGAAAAAAAGACCTGGAACATTATGATTGGATGCCATACAACAGTTAACAATTGGCTGAAAGTAAATCTGCCCTGTCACATATCTTTAGGTGGCTCCTGAGGAACTTTTATCCCACATCAGCCACTGTAACGAAGAAACCGTCATCCATATTCCACCCAGGAGTTCCAAACCGTAAATAAATATAAATTGGTGGAGTTATTTTTACGTTAAGTAAACAGTTTTCCAAACGAATCTTAATTTGTGTATTGGTGAAAGCTTACTTCAATCCTCTCTTCCAAATGGAAAAATCCTTACAATATGCACTTCCTTTTAAAGTAAGTTGCGCTAGAGTGCACAGGATACCATTTTAGAATAAACATACAAATTACATAGTGGAAGTGGAATATGACAAGTAAAAGACTTAAGAAAGGTAGATAGTTGGGTAGATGTGTCTCAATAGTTAAGCTATCATCCTCACCGGCCGACCAGGAGTTACAATGGGTTTCCAGTTCTCGTAAGTTGTAGATGTGTATATGTGGTAGTGTAATAAACTGGCTTTCCTTAAATTGTTGGTTTCTATGTAGCATGATTGTCGATGAATATACATTCCTCTAAGGATACGTGATTGTACATCTATCAATCGTGTGTATAAGTCTAGTTATATTACTGTGTAATAACTGAACAGCTTTCTTCCCTTTGAATAGTTAGAGTGTGTTGATTTGTTGGTATATGTAGGTCATAATTGTGTAACCAGATCTTCTCGCCCTTAAGAATATAATATATAATACATCTGAGACAATTAATTCCGTTTATAAACCTAAGTGGTAAGTTTTTTTGCTGTATTTTTCCTAGACTTCGAAGTAAGTTCTTTACCGACTAGATACGTTAAGCACAGCACTATAATAATTTAACATATGTAGTTAAAACTAAAATTATATTAAACGTACAGGGTGATCTGTTATATTTTGAACGCCCCTCTATCTCACATTTTTAATGAATTTTCATGTCACGATATCAGAAGAAACAAAAAACACCGAAAATGACAATTGTTTACCGAACATTTTTTTTTCAAATATTTTACGCAATTCTGATAGAAAATTTTCTTCTGATAGTACTGCGCCTAGTTCTCTTCGAGTTCAGTTATCTCACGCCCAGTTCACCACACTCAGTTTGTTTCACCAAGTTGATCGCACAAGTTAGTACAACTACCATTACTTCAAAATTCGTCGAGAAGGTTTATATAGAAATTACTACGAGTAAAGCACTCGTCACATAATTCCAACCACATTACAAAATAATCTAAAATGAAGTGATCTTACAACTATTATACATCGAAAGGCAATAAATAACCACATTGCGCTAATTCCAATTTTTCTTTTATTTTATTAACTCAAACGTGCAAAAACGCAAAATTGGCGATTCTGAAGATTTTCTTAGATGATATGGTGCAAGCAGGCAAAACACTTAAATTCTTGGGAATGTATGTATCGTGATAAACGATTGATCAATGTAAACATTAAAACTATAATTTACCCAATGATCTACCCTTTATGGTTTGCCATGGTAAATTTGCAAACGTAATACAACAAGTGGATAAACACTGGTGATAATTCAGACAATTTATTAGCTAGTAGTTAGAGAAATTTGTGTTGCAATGAAAATAATGTAGCAACAAACATAAATTGCGTTTTCCAATAAAAGTCTAAAATATAAAAATATTCGTCCCACGAACTGCATTTTGACAGACAATATAAAATTTTTCCGTGGTTTTTCATGTTCAAAACACCGTTTTTTTACCCAATCGGATGCCAACTTACTATGGATTCCCGAGATAAGCCCCCGTTGCATGCCAATTATGATTGGTTCTTAAATTGTATGCAAGAAATAGTCATTGATATGTCACATTCGACCATCTAAAATATATAGGGTGTTTCAGTTAAGAACTAGCATAGGATACGAAACCTAATTACATGACTAAAAGTCATGGTTACCAGTTTAGCCTCTAAAATAGCTGTGCCAACCTTGAAAGAAATGTATTTTTCCCTACAATTCAAAAACTAAGTGAGTTATGCCACGAAAACCTAGCACAGCACACTGCATGTCTCATACTCTACATATAACTGTGAAACCCCGTAAAACCATGGAATATATAATATTTCGAATGTATACTTATATTTTACTTTGTACCGCCTCCCACAGTTCTTGTAATTTATTCTTATTCCTTGTTGCCCTTGTTTTGATTCTCGGGTCGAGATACAAGATTGTCACTACTTTGTAAATAAACTTATTCGGTTCGTTACAAATTTATTGTGTTATAATATAATATAATATAAAACAAACTCTAAAAAGGAAATAATGAAATAATCAAACTTAGTCATATTGGATTAAATACATAAATTTGAAACTAAAAGCGTTTCCGGTGGCCCCTGATGGACAAACAACAGTTCAGATCGCCCTATGTAGATATTACTGTAAATATATAATTAATAAGATGTTTACGTTTATACGTGAAATTTTCATTACTAAAAAGGTTAATTATAATGAACAGATGATGTCAGTGTAATGAAATACGTGTAATGTGAAGTCAGGCTTACAAAGGAATTATTATCAGGGGAGTATTGTATTTGAATTTGTAATTATGTATGAAAGTTAGTGTGCTAATAATGACTAGCTGTCTGGTATTAATTGCTTATTCCAATTAAATGAATTATTAATAGGTAATAATTATTTGTAAATTGCTTATGAATAAAATGGTAACAGGAAGCTGGAATTTTGTATACATGTGAGTTCTTTATGTATACCGGTCGGGAGTGTTTATAATTAAATTCGGTAATTAGTGAAATTATCTGAAATGCTGGTAATAGGGTAAATATAGACGTATCAACAATATATTCTGAGTGCTATTTGGAGAACGGTAATATAGTATTCGGAGTCGAAAGTACCGGTAAAGGTTTAGCGGATTAATATCGATAATGGCAGTTTCTTTTGAGTAGAAGTAACTAATTATTCAGGGCTTAACCTACTATTTAACTGCCTCGTTCAACAGTCATTCGCTACCGGTCTCGGGGCGTGGACACCACCAAGAGCTTTGTATAAATGAACGTTTTTTACTATTTTGTGAAGGGGTCTTATGATGACAAGGGAATGATTATTGGTTTAGAAATTTTTCTGGGGCGTCATCCCCAGCAAACTTCTTACCCTAGTCACGTTTATGCGCCTTTCTAGGGACTTTTGGCCACCAATAATATTATACATAAAAGTGTGCGTAGATAAATAAATTGTGCTGGTCAGGTTAGGTTATTAATCCGGGCTACAGGATAATGGTTAAGAGATACGGGTCAGGGATACTTGGTCAGGCTACTGGTTGCTGGACAGGATAGTAATACAAGGGCACGATAACTTGATACGGGATGCTGGTCAGACTAGTAATTATTTGCCAGGGTACTGGCCAGGCTACTAGTTGCTGGTCAGGATACTGGGCAGGCTAGTCTGGCTGCGGGACAGGATAATACTGCAGGTACAGTGTAAAATATATTATAGGAAATGGGTGAAAGAAGCAGGTTAGAAAAGAAGTGTCGAGTGTGAGTGTGAGTGTCTGTCTTAGTCTCAGTTTCTGTCTCTGCGTCTTGGATGCTAGGGAGTATGGTATTTATAGGTAAATTTGATGGAGTGGGGAAGGAGTGTGAAACTGATATCATTTTGAATAATGATAAAGCAGTTGTGGAAGGAAATAGAAAATAAGTTTTGATAGGAATTATTTACTAGGATAGGAAGATTTATAGTAAGAATTTTCAGGATCATTACAACTTACTTTATTTACGACTTTTTTTTTAAATTATATGTTAACACATACGTAATGAGCTCAAATAAATTTACTGCAGACATGGGTTTAATTAACCTTGCAATAAATGTATTGAAAGAATTTTCAGCATCTAGAACGCTTACTATATTTAAGCTAAATGAGCTACATACTGCAATAGTTTCATACAGCTGGCTAGCAAAGGAGATGTATTTAGTAACGCTTGTTGTGTACAAAAAGAAATTAACATTTGCATAAAAAATGGATATGTATATGAATTTTTTGCAATTTATTTTAGAAACCCTAAAAACAGTAAATGCAGTTGGCGTATTCAGATATAGTGAAAAAAATATAGAACTTACTCAAGCAAAGCGACTTAATAGTTTTTGAATCTGTTAATCGATATTGAATGCACTTTTGTAAAATTTGAACGCCTTATCTTTATTTATTAGCGATTGTATAATGTAAAAGTCTTCTGATTTCACATTATCGTTGCTGCCCTATAATTATTATTGGTTGCAAGACATGGGTGAATTTATTGCTTCACTGAGTAATTTCAAAACTACGATATATGTGCAATTTGCAGTTTTGACAAAGCATGTATGAATTGGAACTATGAAACCCCATCTGGCCATCTGTACGATTACAGTACAACTCACTCACTCACCAGTAGAAAGTTGTAGTGGCCCAAGTTTGTTGCCCCCCCCCCCCTACACACGCAATAGAGATTCTTGTCTGTATATTTACACCGGGCTACTACAAGCTCTATCTTAAACTCAATGCCCCATGGTCGTGGACTGTCGGTATCTCGCGGTGTGTCGGTCGTTGATTTACTGTGGTGATGAGGTTAATTATTCTTCGTCATATTTCATTAAGCTCTTTTTTTAGTTTTGGGATAGGCCTTTTTGGGTTCGCCTGAAGATTTCTGAAGAAAGTGAGGGAGGTGTCACGGTTTGTGTAATCTTTACTCTTCTAATTTCGGTCCTAAATGACTTTGTTTCTCCTACTAAACATTAGAAACTACTGAACCGATTGAAAAGGCTTTGGAAATATGTATTTATATCAAAGATCAAAATTAAAAAACAGTTGAGAGCTATTTATAATTTTTCACAAGTGGAGATTTTATATGTAAAAACACTAAATTAATGCAAAAATCCCTCCAAGGTAATTATACTAATTCGAATCCAAATTTGGGAGATATATAGTAGGTATGATAAGATTGATGCACATCATTATTAGAACTGTTAAAGAGCAGTACTCCGATTGATATTTCGATTTCTCCTTTTTGTCGATGAGCTGGATTTCTTGTTAAACCACTCTCAATATTAAATATTTCTGATTGACTTGCATGTCTTCGTCGATTAGCGTATACAATCATTCTGCAGCTCGATAATTCTTAGCACACTACCAAGACATCTGCCATTTCAGTTGAGATCTAGTTGACCATTGTGATGAAATTTAAAATAGAGTTCTACATTTCACCAAATGGGTGATGATAGATAATGAAAAGTTAGGTGATAGTCAATTTAAATTACAGAGAAGATTGTAAGGATACATTTGTAACATTATAGATTTTAACAGTTCCCTCAACTTACATCTTGCAGTGCTTGCTATATATAAAAAGTCTTGAGAAAGAATATGTTAAATACAGTAAACATCATGATTATTCAATAAGAAGCAACGAAAAATTTCAACCTAATTTTCTACGACTAATAAAATCTCGAATTGGAACAAATTACCATGCAATTAGATTTTATAGTGCACCACCGTACGGTTCCAAATATTTAAATTTTAATACTTTCAAAAATAGATTAAATAAATTCTTACTTTTGAATGCATTTTATAAAGCTGAAGACCACGCAAAATCAGGCTTTTCTTTCTGTGCATGGCCTGTTATCAGTCTACGTCGTGTAATATTTCTATGTGTATATATATATATATATATATATATATATATATATATATATATATATATATATATATGCGTACATAGCTCTACACCATCTTCTTCTTATTTATATATATATATATATATATATATATATATATATATATATATATATATATATATATATACAGTGCGGGTGATAAGTCTTAACCCCTTTAATCTCCGATACTGAAGACAAAATTGAAAACGCTCGGACACGTCAATTTTTATTTCAAACGAGGTGTTTTAACAAACAAAATTGGCACCCTTTCACCTCCCTTGACAGCTACCCTCCATTTTTTAAATAGCAAGGGGTCGTGCGATATATCGTTGGAAAAGATTTTAAAAGTGGAATTCAAAAATTATCATTTTTAATTTTTTAAATAAAATACAAATAAAAATAAACAAACAAATAATATTAAATTAAATCTTCAAAAATAAATGAACTGGGCAAATTATTCTAATTAACAACTTAATTACGGCAGGAGGTGTTCAAAATGTTCTCCATGCGGTTAGAACCAACCCATGTGAATTCAATCAAGATATTGTAACAACGTGGAGCTACGCCACATTACACTGCTCGAGTTCGAAATTTTTAAACAATTTATATCCGTGGAGATGCATTGGGCGTCGTGGGTTCATTGAGTGGCCACCTAGGTCGCCAGATATGACTCCTATGGGGTTACCTTAAATCCAAAGTGTATGCGAGCCAGTTAATGACACTTGATGAACTTCGTCAAAAATATTCGAAGAATGCAACAGAATTGATATGCAGACCCTACAAAGAGTTAGGAGGAAGCCAAACAAAGAATCTACTTCTGCCAGGAAATAACATTTTGAACACCTCCTGCAGTAATTAAGTTAATTAGAATAATTTGTCCAGTTCATTTATGTTTGAAGATTTAATTTAATATTATTTGTTTGTTTATTTTATTTGTATTTTTATTTAAAAATTAAAATGATAATTTTTGAATTCTACTTTAAAATCTTTTCCAACGATGTATCGCACGACTTGCTATTTAAAAAATGGAGGTAGCTGTCAGGTGAAAGGGTGACAATTTTTGTGTTAAAAACACCTCGTTTGAAATAAAAATTGACCTGTCCGAGCGTTTTTCAATTTTGTCTTCAGTAACGGAGATTAAAGGGGAGGGGGGGGGTAAGACTTATCATCCGCACTGCATATATAAATATATGTATATATGGATCGCGGGTTTGGTATGGTATTCCGTTTTCCGGATATTATCTCACTTTCTTCTTCCCCTTGTCCTTGACGGCGTTTCGATCAAATCTCACCGGCCATTCTCAAGTCTTCTTTTCGTTGCTCGTGTTATTCGCACAAAACTGTTGTTCCCATGTCCGGTGTAAAGGTTTTAATACTCCCTTTCTACACTTCCTACACTTTCTACACTTTCTCTTGCTTTCCCTAGGTGTCGTGTGACTGGTCCTTGTTGGATTTCTATTTCTGGTTTTCTATTTTCTTTTTCTTTTCTTGTTGTAATTGTTCATGACGTAAGGTTTTCTAGTATTAGCAGGAAAGCTCAACTCGTGGCTAGGGCTGGGAAAAAACCTCAATTAATCTATTTTATTTGATTAATAGATTATTTTATTAGTCGGCTATTTGCTTAATCGGTCATTCGTCCAACCTTATTATATATTCTACATTTTATCCATGTGACCCTAGTTTATATTATATATACATACATGCAATACATATATATATATATATATATATATATATATATATATATATATATATATATAATTTTAGATAAGAATGATTAATTAACATTGAGATGTATGTAAATTTAAATATTTCATAATAAAATTACATTTAAATATAGGGTATGTTAGTTATCGTTATGATTTAATTCGAGTTCATATTTAGTTAGTAAGAAGTTTATTTTAACATAATGTTCCCTAACGACATGAGATACAAGCTGTAGTTTACAAAAATAATGTTAAAAACTAGATATAGGCTGGTATCAATGTCACAATTCAAATGTACGCAGCCAAGAATCATGAAAACATTCGTGTTAGTGCGATAAACGTATATAAATGCTAAAATTACGAGAAAACAGAACAATTACATTGGTGTTTAACTATAAAACATAAATTAGCCAGCAGTTCTGGAAGTATTGTGTTTAATCAACATTTACAGACCTTAAACTAGTGATTTGCAACAATTCGACACTAGTCTCAGAAGAACTTATAAACCTATAAAAGTGTTAAAATAAATTAAATTGAGACATAAACATTAAGTTTAAACACTTTCACAAACATTTAAAGTGTTTAAAAGTGTGAAATTTTACATTAAAAATTGTAATATCAATTTGAGGTTATGTTATTTCCTCACATAAAATTTATGTAAAAGTTATTTTAGATTGAGACGATTTGTGTAAAATAAATTATAAGAGGTAAAGTAGCCTCAATTACAAGTAAAAATTCACTATATTTGTGACCATTTTGTCAAATTTAGTTTCTAAGAGTGTTTCAAAAATTAAAATAATTTTCCTTTCAAATTGGCCG
Source organism: Vesta saturnalis (assembly GCA_036346205.1). Lineage (NCBI taxonomy): Eukaryota > Metazoa > Arthropoda > Insecta > Coleoptera > Lampyridae > Vesta > Vesta saturnalis. Next base: position 2,251,534 of record JARFJB010001033.1, on the reverse strand, counting down.
TAGGCATGTAAAAGATGAATATTTATGTAGTAGCATCCCATATTCATGTGGAAATCAATTCCAGGCCTGTAAAGTACATAAAATTAGCTTAAAGTCAATAATTCAATGTGAAAATCAACTTGGTTATTAATTGTAGGATTTGGTTCGTGTTTGGATTTATATTATAGGAAAATTTATGTAGATTATGAATATGTTATTAGTTTTAAGATAGGTTTAAGGGGCAAAAGTTATGAGGTTTTGAAATTATATCGTAATGTAAAAATTGCTTTAGCCAATCAGAATTTAGGAAACATTGTAGGTAACTATTGATAACAAGCGAAGATTTTGGTTACTATCCATTTCATATAAATAGAAGTGCTGAAGGCTTACAATCTCTTAATTTTCTCTGTTTCAACAGCTTGCTAAAGTAAGATGTTGCCAAATTTTTTTTTTGTGAAATTATTTTAAACAAAATAACGTCACTTCGTTAAAAACAAAGTGCGATTTTAGATTTTAATTGTGTTCTCTTCGTGTTATCATCATTATACATTTTATTTACTGGAAGTGTGTTTAATTTAAAATAACCTTCAAACCTTCCATGCTTTTCAAAATTTATTTTGAAATAAATATAAGAAGTGTGATGATCCTAAAAGTAAAGATTCATCAGAAATATAATAACATTAGTGAAACTTACGTAAACGTATAAACAGTTAATATTGAAGCAAATTTGGATGTTCGAGAAGCAGAGTTGGAGTTCGAAGGAGCTGTTTTCTACGATCAACTTCATCATCAGTAACCAGATAAGGAGGACATTTTATGTGAGTGTTAGGATTTTGTACTTTATTGTTGACATTGATATTTTCATTGTTGTGTTCATAATTTCCATGCTTTGTAACAAACATGATGTGCGACAACGTGTATGCATGTCCAAAGGGAACATTATTTGGTCTAAAACTTAAATGGTTAATATAATATTGAATAAATTCAAACGTATTTATACTTACATGTATGGCATATTTCATTTTGGTTGTAATCAAAAGTCACCTGTTTGCACATTCACTGCGCATGCCCAAGTATACATTTTGAAGAATTTTTGTTATGTACAGGGTGTGACACATATATTGAAACAAATTAAAATTATAATTCAATTTCTTTGAACAAGTTAGATACAATAAAATATAATCGGGCAATAACTCAATGTGCATTAATCAAATTAACTATAATTATAATATCCAAAATCTTAGTATAATTCAAATAAATAATCATTTACTTTGTCATATAAATATAAAGTTTCTTCTAAATTTTGAACCCTATCCCCTTTGATAAGTCTTTACATGCGACTGTTTTTAAAAGTTAGTTTGGGCAATAATAAATAATTAATTAAAAATATAATTTAATATAATCATAAAGTAGATGTCAGTTCAGTTGAGGAGTCTTTACATCCAATTGTTTTAAATTAGTTAGCCAAAAATATAAAATAATAAATATAAATATTAATTCATCCGTCTGTGTAATTTAATTGAAATATAAAGATATCAGTTCAATATATATATATATATATATATATATATATATATATATATATATATATATATATATATATATATATATATATATATATTGCAGTAAATACTTAAATACATAATTAAATTTAACTTCTACCCAATTGTATTCTTAATGCATGCACTATGTTATTTTCCTCTAAACTGACGTTCTAGAATCAACTAACGATTGATAGATCGATTATCTCGTTAATGGAGTATTTCATTAATCGATTATTTGATTATATTTTAATAAACAAATCGATTATATTAATAATCTATTATGGATTATTCAAATTTATAATTGCCCACTCGTGTTCGTGGCACAAAATGCCACCCATGGCCCGGCGAGGGTTAATTTACAATAAGGATCAATAGGTTTCCTTTAATGGTTAGTAACGTTTACTGGGTTTACGATTTTGATTATGCATCCTATAAAATTAACAAAAAGAAATGGACGAGATATACACATTCTTTTACATTAACCTTAATCAAATTCATGACATGAAATGACGAACTGCTCAAATAACTAGACCGTTTATTCTTTTAATTTAATATCCGCATAGCATTTAACACAAGATTGGAGCTGCAAATGCAGTGAATAGTAAAATCACGAATCTAACAAGTCTACCTTCAAAAGCTAAATCATATAACTCATAACATCATTATCTCTCGATTTCAATTAACCTCGCGTTTTAAAGTCATTATAATATCAATAATCATCTCAATTGATTAATATAAATAATTTAAATTCCCTTCGTATGTACGTTCAAATACAAACCATATTTAATTAAAATATGTTCACTCATTAACTTGTTTTAATAACAGAGTGCTTGAGTAAATTCTACGTTGACTAAATGATAATTTAAAAATTCTTTATTTACTTTTGCGTCACATTTAATTTTAATGTCTGTTTATCTGATGTATAAAAAATTTTAAGCCAAAAAATATTAAAGTCGAAGAAGTAGCTTAAGTTATTTTTACATTAATATAACGACAGCCAAGAAAGATAAAAGAGAAGAAAATTACAAGAAGGCGAATCATCGTCATTGAGCTTAATCTTGCAGGCGTGACCCTTTTAAAGGGAGGATTTAGCTGCAGACCAAAATATATATTTATATTTTCAAGAAAACATAGGTAAGGACTGTTTTTATAGTAGTTTGGAGGTAATTTAAAGTTTTAGTAGAAATTGCGTGTGGTCTCTTAAGCTCGGATTTGTCGTAAATTAAATTGTTTTTTTAAGGAGTATTAGCGAAAAGGAAGACCCTTGTAATAAATATGCAAAAATTTCATGAAACAGTAGATAATATGATATTAAATTGTAATATAAACGAACTTCGTTTCAGGAAGTTTTGCCTAAGGCGTGAATTTTATAGATAGACTTGAAAACTCTAGTTATACCATGAAATTGAAATACGTAGCAGACCCGTCATTGAAAGCAACACGTAAACTTGTCGCTTCAATCTCTTTGTGGTTTTATTTGAGCATTAAAAATTCCTACACTAGAATTTATTAAAAATTTATTTATAGCTGGCATTTGGTTTTTTTTTTATAACCCAGTAAGTTTTAGCAATAATGGTAAAATTATAGATTGTAAATGATAAAACCATAACCACGAAATGGAAATTCCGAGAAAGCTTTCCGTGACATAAAAATTCGTTCACTCTTTGTCAATGTTATGAATTGAATTTTTTTCAATGCAGTGACTTCAATTATACACATTTAAGCTATGTTATGAAAGGATCAATAGGAAAACAGATTTCAGTCATATTTTAAAAATAATTTGGTAGTGTAACAAACGTATGTGTTTATGCGGAAGTCTGAGACTGCTTCAATATTATTTATATGAATTACACGAATCAGTACAATTTTCTTTTATCAATTTGTAACCAACAAAGCTGAATTTACACTTATCAAAATACAATTAAGTTAAGAAATTGGTTGATAACCTAAAATATAGTGTGTGCAGTAAAACCGAAACCACATGGATTAACGTTAGCCTTTTCATAAATGTAAAGCATTGTTACGGTCCGCATGCGTAATTCGACTGTTGCGTCCTTGATATTTGATAGATTGCCTTAAAACTCTTCATGATTAATATAAACACATCCTGCAATCTATAACAAAGACCCAGAGAATTCTAACAAAACAAGGTGTTTTATTTAAATACTTTGGGCTTAATTTTGGTGATTAGTTAAGAATAAATCTAGTTTCATGGTGAAATTCTTTTTTATGTCTGATCCGTGTCAATTACTTCATTACCACACAAATAAAATAAAAAACACCGGACGTGTTTAAGTAGATAAGCTATCAGCATCTTCGACCGTTTCCGATGATAGCGTAGGTATTGAAACGCGCTCAGTACCTTTGATTTTATTTGGGTTGTACGTGGGTGAATTTTGCTAGTTACAGTGTCTAGTACTCAAGATTTTTTTTATGATTGTGGACCTGAACAGGCTAAATTATGCCTATCGTGCTAAAGCACTCAGGAACACTTAGGAGGATGGATAGAGGGATAATGAATTACCAATAGATGCCTATGAACAGCTGCCTTAAATTTTCTCATATCATAAGTGAGAGGAAAGCAGGAAGTAGGGAGATCATTCCAGAGTTTAGAAACCGTGTAGAAAAATGTGGATTGCGCCCGTTTGGTACGACAAGTGGAGATTTGCACTGCATACTGATGATGTGAATGAGCGAACCGAGTGTTTCTCGCAAAGATAGCCCGAGATGGTATCAAAGAATATAATTCAGCAGCACAATAGCCGTTGTAATAACGATAATACAAAGAAAGAACTAAAACCATCCTTCTATGCTCAAGCAGGGACTGTATGTGAGAAGTTAAGGGCGGGTAATTTATAAGCCTAAACGCTCTCTTTTGAATACGATCAAAAAATCAAAAAGTGTACTCTACTGTTTTAATGTGAAGAAGAATTAAAAATATGTGATAACAGAATTCAACTAATTTTCTAACGCCATAAGTTACACTTTCAAGAAGCAGGATATACTATTTCTTCATTCCATTAGACCACCCTAGCGCTACAATCCCCGCGGAATTCTCTCTTCTTTACGAACACTACAACATTACGCATTGCAAAACTATCATTTATTAATCAAATAACTGAATAAGGTCCTGCGTAATTTTTGTGTGCTTTGGGTGATAAACCTTCACGTGGCTGATGTCGCACCGCTCGCTTGATATCCTTCGACCTAGATCTTAACGTTACATTATGATAAGCAAATTTAGTCCCGAACTTTCGCATGAATGGAGACTCGTTTCGGCGCACACGCACACACACACACACAAGCGTGCGCGCAAGCACACACGCACGCACGGACGTGCTCATGCACACGCACATGCTCACACACACTAACACGCAAAAGCCATATACGTAAGGTACCTCTGACAAAATACGAAGGGTAGGCAGCAAACACAAGATACGCACTGCCTTCAAATATACCAGAACGCTCAGGGAATACTAACCAAAACCAAACCACACAATAAAGATCAAAATTCCACGAATTGTGTATGCAACCTACCATGCGAATGCGGCAGAGCATACATAGGAGAGAGCAGTAGACCACTCAAAGTGAGAACACATGAACATAAGAACAACGTCCCCAAGAGCAAAACAGGGAAATCAAGAATCGCCAAATATGTCTGGAACGAAGACCACTGCACCCAATGGGATAACATACAGATAGTGGCAAAGGACGACAGTACAACTCGACGAAAACACAAAGAAGCCACATTCGTGGCTAGCAGAAAATCTAGTAAGCCAAGCTAGTGTGGAAATGAAACCCACATGGATTCCAGTAACATTGGAAGCACTTAAGCGCAATAAATTACGACGCAACATGCACAATAAACTTCTGCGTAACCACAAAAAAAGTTTTATGTATCTTTAGTAGAACAATTTAGCTTTCTGTGCGTTTTTTACATATCAAGTAGTTTGTTATACCATGCCCTGGTTTGATAAACTTGCAATATTTCAGGATTTTGTCCCGCAAATATCGCGGGACAAAATATTCAGTTTTTTTTATTATTATTATTGTTATTGTTGGTTCAACACTCATTTGAACAACAAACAATATGCTGAACGCAATGCCGTGAGAATAATACTTACGTACAAGTGATTTTGAAATCATTTAGAAAAAAAACAATTATGCTCAATTAAGTAGCATTTTTAACAAAGAAAATAATATTTAATTCCTACAAAAGAATATAATACCGAGTGTATCAAAATGATTCAGCATAGTATAAAATTTTCGTCACATAAATAAATTTAAAAATTGGCAGAACTTAGTCTTGAATCACAAGCGTACTTGGACGAGGTACTGGTCCAAGGTGGCAATTTTAAACATTGTTTAATAAATAATAATGATTAGTGGATTGAGGTAATTATTTGTGTATAGGGGATTATTTAACATGCGCAGTAAGGAATCATTTTCAATTTTGTTAAATTCGTCTGGTGTAATGTATGAACATTTTAGGGTATGAAGTAGTAATTTGCTATTGATGACTATTTATCCCATCAGAGTCAGATAGAATCATGTATGAAGGAGACAGATCTCCCGAACTTATATTTTCAGCCGATGCTATCTTGGAAAAATGGGGTAAAGGTAGCTTTGAAGAAAAAGAAGCTACTGTTGATGGGATTTCTGTAAGAGCTGTGAAATGGTTTGACAACCGGCTTCTACAGTAAAAAGATGGGACCGGAAAACAAAAAGCTCAGTAGAAATTTGTGGTCCATAGATAGTTCATTTATAACTTTTTCATGGGAGGAGTGGATACACTGGTTGCACTGTTTCCATACTGCAGAGCCCACCTAAGAGCCAAGAAGTGGTGCCACCAACTTTATTCCGTTTTGTTAACTTTGTTATAATAAGTAATCGGATTCTTTATGAAGAGAGAGATTGTCACTTTTTATAAGTAGCAAAACAAACAGAATTGATTTGAAAACGTTCAGAACGTGGAAGGAAGGAAAGGATAGAAGACCTTCATCGGGATCTATGCAGTATAAATTTGAAAAAAAAAGAAGAAGAACTACATCAACAATTCCATCTACAAATATTTGAACAGATTTAATAAATACCCATTTGCCGTTGACAATGAAGTCGAGCAGGGACGTAAGAAACCTAATTGTAAACGACCCTTATGTACTCTGTGAAAAATGTCTAGTAAATTTGTGTTTGGGCAATCATTCAAATAACTGCTTAAAATTTTGTTGTGATTATAAAACTAGTTCGAAGTGACCACTATTACATTCAAGGTATGGTTGCACCCTACGTTGTGTATGGTCAAACACTCTTTCTAAAGTTCTGGTGCGATATAACAAATTTCTTGGGAATTTGCATCCTGGAGTTCTTCAAGTGTGTGAAGACAATTACAAAATATTTGATTTCTAAAATATGGAAAAGATCTAAGGGTGTTATGCCCTGATAATGTGCAGGCCATACCATCCTAAAATTAACCCTATAAATCGTTCCAGCCCAAAAACCAGGTAGATTTAAACTGCTTTCTTCAAATAAATGAGGATTTTCGGAAGCACACGTCCGGTAGTTCCGACTATTTACATACCCGGATAAAAAAAAACTCATGCTTCATCACACATTAAGGTTACATTCAACACATCGTTGTTATTTTAATTGTTATTGAAAGATTGACCCTCATAACCAGGTGCATGCAATCACTTTATGAGGCAGTAAGTAAGTACAGATCTTTGGTTAAAATTCTTTAGACTGTTGTCCTAATTTATAAGATTCTAGACCGAGCGCTTTTTCAAATAGATTTTTTTTGGACTTTGTTACATTCATTTCCTAATATCTTCCACAACGTCAGCGGTACACACAGTTGGGCGACCAATGGGTTTAGCATTGCCAGTGCAATTTTTATTCTCGAACGTTTCAACTAGTGTATAGAATTGTATATTGTCCTATATTAAAAAAAAGCTTCGAAAATATTTATTAGCAACCATGTCAATCAATGTAACAGTATAACAATTAAACTATAACGATTTTGACGTCCCCATCATATACCAAAAAAAAAGTTTTAAGCAAATTCAAACTAACCTATTAACCCGGTCTACAGCAACCACTCTTTTGTAGAAACTACCACTTTGCGGCTCGCCAGCTGTATCCCTCACTACCAACCTATCTTTGTCTAAAAATTTTACAACTTGGTGGGATCCACTGTAACAGGTAACATTTATACTTTTCACAAATATCAACCATATTTTAAATTATTAGACAAAGTAAAATGCACTCAGTCAATTTAAGTTGCCTATCCTAAAGGCGATATTTTATTTTTACATATTGAATAAATCCAAAAATAATCAAAATAAAGGTTATCTCGCAGGTCAAGCTTAAAAGATCCAGTTTTCAGTTTTTGGATGATTTTTGGTCGTTAGATAACGACAGACAAGGATTATAAAACTTCAGAGTGGTAAAATTTAATTTAAGTGAAACCGTTATAAATGGGATTTACACTCTAGTTATTTGAAGTGTTAATGAATTGGATATTAATTGTTTAATTAGCATTCTTGTTTTTTTGGATTGATAAGCACCTCTCTCTTCTGAATGCCATAACATCTGGGTAAGAATTCTTTGTTTATTGCTCCTTTAGTCACACATTAAATGTACATTTTCTTCCTGTCGAAAAGAATAATTTAAATTAACAAACCCCCTTTACCCCCTTTACCGTTTCTAAGAACTGCTTGAAATTATACCGAGCTTTGCACACTGCTAGCATACATCGTGTAGGCGCCCTATTCCTAAGATCTAATATATATATATATATATATATATATATATATATATATATATATATATATATATATATATATATATATATATATAGGTAGATAAGAATAAGTGAGTTATCATTAGATAACGATAAAATAACAAGGTTACCTTTTCACTTTCAACCTCATTCTCTTCTTTTGCATTACTGTGAAGGGTTATTCGCATTCCAAGATTGAACATTGTATTTCTTTAAATAACATAGTTGGTAATATATATATATATATATATATATATATATATATATATATATATATATATATATATATATATATATATATTATAGATAGTAATTACATACTCACCCTAACCGTACTTTATCGCGTCATGTAATTTTTGGTTGCGAAAAATTAATTATAGTTACATAAGGCGTACGGTACAGTATAACTAACAGTATTATATTGGCAGAATACCGGATGTTTCGCAAGCGCTTGTCCTGTAATCGGTACGCGTTATTCACTTTTGCTCTTAAGACCTCGGCCACCGGTTAGGTTGCGTAAACGTAAAGTAGTAAATTCTGATGAGTTAATTTTGTAATAGGGATCGCGGATACCCCTAACTTTGGTTATGTTATATTGATTTATTTACCTTAGATGTTAAGTATATTTTGAGTTGGGATTTAATTCTTTGTACAATTATATAGGAAGGCTATTTGTTTATTATACGATTAAGTTCATATTCGCTCTTTATTTTGTTGTCGTTGTGGGTACTCGGATTCCTGGCTTGGCCCTTTCCAGGAAAGTAAACCTATGGCTCCGAAGGGCCTGGCGCCTAATAAATAAATAATTTGAGCTTGATATCGCCCACGCCCATACTGAGCTAGCTGAACGATTTGTGCTACCGACCCACAGTGTAGTCCTTACTATTTGGTTTGGCGAATGGTTTCGCCCAACGTAATAGATTTTTATTTTAATTTCATTAGAGTAGATTACAATTATTGGCAGTTAATGTCGCGTTTAGGTATATTATAGGTTAAATCAAATTTATTTTCTTTAATTTTAAACAAGTTGTTTAGAATAATTTATAATGATGGCAACAAGTAATATAGAAATTAATCGTCTTTCAGGCGAAGAACTTTCGTATGAATTAGCTATTAGAGGCATAACTGACGTTTCTACGGTTGAGGATATGAGGAAAACATTACGTACTTTATTTAAATTAGAACGCGAAGGACAACAAGTAGGTTACCCTCCTCATCCATTTACTGTTAGTCAAGATATAGAAGCGTAAACAGCAAATCTTTCAGAATTAAATACATTATTGTCCACTTTTGATGGTAGTGATAAAAATCTTCAGAAAAAACTTTCTAGTAAATACTCTCATTCATTAAATAGAATTAAAAAAGTAAACCCTAAAACATCTGACGAAAAGAAAAATAAATCTAAAGTCTTAGTTAATATTTTAAATTTTAAAGCAGCTTTTGATAAAAAAATTAAATTGCACGACAGGTCCATAATACAACAATCATTATCAGTATTAGATCTAAATTTATTAACTGAAAGAGAAAACAGTTTAAATTCTAGTAGTGATGAAGAGGTCGTTATACAGCCGCAATTTGAAAGTACACAAATTCATTCATCATCAACAAAATCAATTCCAGTTTCAAAATGGGATCTTAAATTCACGGGTAAACCTAATGAAATGTCATTAAGTGCATTCTTGGAACGGGTAGACGAAATGAAAGCTTCTCGTAATATATCAGATGCTGAGTTATTTAATTCAGCCAACGACTTATTTTCTGATATCGCATTAGTGTGGTATAGGGGTAACAAAAACAACGCAAGTAATTGGATCTGTTTGGTAAGATTGCTTAGGGAAGAATTTCAACCTAAAAATTATAATGATCGTTTGTTTAAACAAATTAAGGAACGTACGCAACATCCTGAAGAGCCCTTGGGCATATACATAGCCTACATGAATAACTACTTTGAAATACTAACAATTAAGGTGCCAGAACCAACACGATTAAAAATTTTATTAGAAAATATGGCACCCTTCTATAAAATCGGTTTAGCTTTGCATATCAGTAATATAAAATCTGTAAATGAGCTCCTAAAATTAGCTCGCGAATTGGAGGCTAATCGAATCTCGGTTAACGACTATGTTCCACCACCACCTAAACCAAAAGATATTTTAGAAAGAGATTTAGCTTGTGTATATTCAGAACCTACCTCCAGTAACTTTTGATGCAGCAAATATCAGATGTTTTCGTTGCAATGAAATGGGTCACATAGCTCCAAATTGTAATAATCGTCCACGACATTATTGTTTTAGGTGTAAAAAACCTAATTTCACGGTTCGCACATGCCCTAATTGTAATAATGTTTCAAAAAACTAATGCAAGAGACGCCTTTAGATCGTGAAGCCGCTTCATTATCACTAATCAATTCAACCAACTATATAAACAAAACAAAGCCAATACTAGACTGTATATTGGCTCAATATAATAGTGACGACAGACCTTACCTCGAAATCTCAATATTCGGAATCAAACTTCTTGGTTTACTTGATTCAGCCTGTTAACAAAACAGATATTTCACAAGTCACTGTAGCAAATGGTAATCAATGTGATGTATTAGGTAGTATAACTGTACCTATCAAACTAAAAGACAAAACTAAAATCATAGATATACTAATCATACCGAGTTTAGAACATTCCATAATATTAGGATCAGATTTTTGGAGATTAATGGAAATTGTTCCTAATTTAAGTCAGAATGTTTGGAAATTTGCAATTGATAGCAGAGGTTAGCAAATGTAATCTTCTACCTCACTCTGCTTTAACACTTAATCAACAGCTGAAATTAAATAATTTCATAAATGATATCTTCTCAAAGATTCCAGACAAAGTTGGATGTACAAACTTAGAAACTCACAAAATAATTACAACCTCAGAGCCAATTAAACAAAGATTACCCTGTAAGCCCTATAGTACAGCAATCAATAAATAATGAATTAGACAAGCTTCTAAAGGATGGCATTGTTGAACCATCAATCAGTCCTTGGGCATCTCCCATCATTTTAATTAAAAAGAAGGACAACACTTATAGATTCTGTGTAGATTTCCGCAAACTTAATAAAGTCACAGTTAAAGATGCCTACCCTCTTCCCCAGGTGTCTGCAACTTTAGATAAACTTCGTAATGCTAAATTCCTTTCAACATTGGATATCAAATCAGCATTTTACCAAATACCACTTGAGGACAACTCCAAATAATACACCGCCTTCACGGTACCAAATCGCGGTCTTTTCCAATTCAATAGACTCCCTTTCGGTTTGTCCAATTCACCTGCAACGTGGCAAAGATTTATAGATAAAGTACTATCTAGCGAACTAGAACCACATGTATTCGTCTATCTCGACGATATTGTAATAGTTACTGATGACTTTGATCTCCACCTGTCAGTCCTACAAGAAGTTATTTCTCGCTTACAATCAGCTGGCTTAACTATCAGCAAATAAAAGTGCATTTTTTGTCGCCCACAGTTGAAATATCTAGGTTATGTCATTGACATTAATGGTTTACATGTTGACAATGACAAAGTAAACGCAATCTTAAACCTACCACCTCCTAAAAATCTCTCAGAACTACGTAAGATAATTGGGATGACTAGTTGGTACAGGCGCTTCATAGCTAATTTCGCGAGTATAACGGCTCCACTAACATACCTCACTCAAAAAAAGGTCAAATCCTGTTGGACGAACGAATGCGTCATTTTTTCGACTGATAAAAGAAGCCTTGATCACCGCACCTGTGCTCTGATACCCTGGTTTTTCTTTGCCTTTCACTATTCAATGTGATACCTCAAGCTACGGCTTGGGTGCAGTTCTAACGCAAACTCATACTGACGGAGAAAAGGTTACAGCTTTCATTAGTAGATCTAGCATACATTTTCATGCTCCTACGATCTCATCACCCACATTCAAATTAATTAAATTAAAACATTTTTTCCACTTGCGACCATGTCCTGTTATTACAAAATGTTTAATCTTCTAGCTCAGTACAACCTCAAGACTAGGATATACACCCTGTCCGGAAATTCCATTCAGAATACTTTTATTTCGTTCAATACAACTCCATTAAAATTACTATTGATAACGAATCGTATTTAGGACCACATTTCCACGTGCAATCGATTTGAATTCAACATCCAATTCAGGTAATTAATTAGCAACCGCAATTACTAAGATTCCTGTATTCACCCCAATCTTTCTAACGATTAATTTCATTGATAATTTTAAAAGTTCTCTTCATTAGCATTTACACTCAATATAAATAACGTTATGGCTTACCATTTATTTCATAATAATCCCACTTTGTGTAAATAAATCACTTCACCTAGTTCACAGCACCAGTAGCTTATGTAATAATGAATAATTAACATATCGTCTCTGGAAATAAACACGTATATTAATCCGTTATTTTCAGTACTTCCATTGGACAACATCTAGGCTTGTGACGGGAGGTTCAAATGGGGAACAATCCGGAAAACCAAGGAGAGGACAGCGGGAAAATAAGATGCCAAACCAACTAAGCTTCCAAGAGTTTTTATATCGACTGGAGTTGGAAAAACTTGAATACATTTTATTTTTCTAATACCTGGTTGAATGCCATAAAATGAAATTCCCGATCCTTGATATTCAATTTTTTTCATAACTAAAAAACACTTAGATAACTTAATACTTAAATTAACATCGGACAGAGCGTTAATTTATCAGACCCTCTTCGATTAAATCAGAAGGAATGATAATATCGTTCAAGTACGCAACCACAAGGTCTCTCAATGATTTTAAAATAATGATAATTAACTGTTGGAAAACCGAAGGCGCCTTGCACAACCCTTTTAAAATGATATTGTCCGTCCGGAGTAATACAAGAAGTCAAAGGTTTACAAATCTTACTCATCGGCACTTGATAATATCCACTATATAAATCTAAAGCCGAAAAATATAATTTTCCTTTCATCTACAGACAATCTTTAATTTGCGTTAACGGAAAATATTCTTTTGCCGTGATTTCATTTAAAGCACGATAGTCAACATACATTCGAAATCACGTTTTGCGAACCAATAAAATCGGTGAAGCGTACGGTGAGCACGGCTAAGTTATATAATGTCGGCTTCTTCTAACTCAGTTATTATAGAGCGGACCTGTATACGTTTGTATTGTAAAATGCTGTGCGGCTTACAATAAATTACCCCATCAGAATATAATTTAGATTCCATTTCTAACCTGTTTGTTAAGCCCATCTGTTTCACACTTTTAGAGATTAAGGCGTTATACTCATCAATAGATTCATCAACCGTTTTTATTGTTCACTTCATCCATCTTAATTTCTTTCACTATTAATCCCACGCGTAAACCTTGATTCAATGTAAACTTCTCCGTAAGCCATTCTCTTTCCGCTTTTACCAGCTCATTAAATCGACTTGTAATCACAACACTTGGATTTCTAGCATGTTAGGGAACAGCATGTGTTTTGGTGAAACAACACACACGTTCGATTTTATGCAGACACCATCAACACAGATATTGGCTGTAAACAACGCTAGAGGATGAACACCCATTCTCTTAACCATGCAGGAGTTCGGTCGCAGTCTCGTGATACGAAGAACCTATATTATTTACAGCCGTCTCCGTTAAAGCTACACAGATACTTCCTAAATTAACACAGCATTTACAGCTTTGTTATTTATAAGTCGGGTTTTGCTGTGTTTATTTGTTTTTCAACTTTGGCTACTGGGCACTCTGTAAGACTGTTTTGGCGCACTGGGAATACGTAGTCTTAGGTTGTGAGTAGAACGTATTTGGTATGGTAAATGAACGTGAGTTTGCACGAGAATTTTTTTCTGTACATAATGTAAATTAGTGCAAATACTACGCAACTGGAATTTTAGTAAAGCGGTAGGTACCATATAAAAGAGTGTTTAAATGTTATATGAAGATCTTGAAGCTAAAAGTATGAAAATAGAATGAAAATAATGTTTTGGTAAAACCCCGGTTGAGACGATAATGGTGAATGCTACTATCTGCTACCGTTAGTTGCAGAACGCGGTATTAATATTGTTATGAACGGGTGTACGTGAATTTAAGATGTGTTGATGTTGTATTACAGTGTAGAAAAGAATATGTATATACATTTTTGCTTTTGTAAACGTCGTAACATTGCGTAATACAAATTTAAAGCATGCTCAAGAACAAATGGTGAAAAAATTTGCTAAATTGTGCGGAAGGAAAGCTTGCCTATATGGGTAATTTTCATAAAAAGTTGAATCTAAATTTGGAGAGCATATGGAGTGAATTTGAACGTGGAAAAATGGCACGAATGTTTCTAAAAAAATTCAAGATGGCTACGTTTTTCTCGTACTGTTTCCGTCTGGTTTCAGATTTTCCACTCGGCACAGTAGAATCTCTTTCGTGATAGGTGGATTGTGGTAGGTATTTAAGGTAGAGCCTACTAAGGTATAGGAAAGTCGCTTGGCAGAAGGGCTAGCATAAAGGGGGAATCGCCCGCGAAGTCTTTAGAGACGCTAAAACCGTCACTGCTGGTTTTTATTAGTGTTGCGGAGCATATTACTTGACTACAAAAACGCATTTTGTGGAAGAAGTATTTAAACATTTACAAGTCAAAGTTTTTCTTTAAAAATTTAAGAATCAGATTTAAAGTAAACATCAAGCATCGAGTAAGAAGTGTTCTGTATTGAATCGTGTAATCTAACAATGAACCCTATAGTTATCCTGTAAGTAACAAAATAAAGGTATGCTTGTTAAGTTAAACAGTAGAGGACATTATTGTCATGATTTTAGTACATGTGCGATGGTTAACAGTACTATATCAATTGTATAAGAACATTTATTTTGAAGGGCATATAGCAAATCAAACTGCCCAATTCTTCTGTGCGCTTAAGGCGTAAACAAATTCGGACATTCAAGTTAGTGAGTGGTGTGACCGACGAATTCAGTGATTAAATGTGACCAGTGTGGATTAATTGCACGAATCAACCCAATGGGTACCTCCTTACACGAGACAAAGGACTGCGAAGTTTAATTCTGGATTTTTAAATAATAGTAGTTTGATTATCTTTAGAGATGTGATTGCTTAAATAACTTCTTTCTATTATTTGTTTAAATTGTGTTAAAATATATTGCCACCTTGTGTGAAGTTACACACACACCGTTTGAAAATAATCAATCTTTGGATATTTTGACGAATGGTTGACCTGAAATTGTTCTTATTTGGAATTCTATTACAGTCATTAAGTACAGAACACTGTTAACAAGGTATTGATTAAGCAAAAATTTCGGATTTGAATTATTGCAATTCCTTCCTAATTGGTGAATGTTTAAATACAATTTTAAAGGGAAAGTACTCAATTAATGTATGATTCATGCATGACACACTGATCGTTGCGTCTTTAAAGTTTTTAAATACGAATTGTGCTTAAAAATTAATAGACCAAAGTATTATTTTTCTAAATGGGGTGATATTTATTTATTTCGGAGTTTTAATGACAGCTATAAATGTTAATGTACGTGTGAATACGAGAGTAAAGTAGAAAGTATCCAGATAACGTTATATTACTTTGATTTTCCTAATATACAGGGTGTGATCAATAACTTTACGATTTATCCTTCAAGATTTTATTGAACTTTGGGATAAATTTATTTTCAAGGGTAATCGAACTTAAGTTGTGTATGATTTTATTGAGTAGGCTACAATTCTGTCTTCCATAGCCAGGTAGGTTTAACTTAACGCCTCGCCTAAGACTATTCATTTTAGAAAAGTTTAAGACTGTGGAGGCGCCTAAAGACAATTTTTCCTGCACTGAATATTATTATTTGTTCATTTATGGTAATTGTAAGGTGTTTGGAAACGAATTTCAATCATTTTACTTCCTATAAGAACAGGAAATTCTCAATATTATTTTTTATAAACTAAATGACAATTCAGCACCTGGCAATGATGATGTATCTGTAAGAATTCTGAATTTAATTTGAAGAGAACTAGCGTCCTCTATCGCACATAATTTAATAAACCATTCTGTCAAGGAATATTTCCACAGAAATTAAAATTGAATAGTTCCTATACATAAAAAAGACAATGAACAGGATATTAGTAACTATAGGCCTGTATGCCAAACTTCATCTTTTTCCAAAATTTATGAACATTGTTATCTAAATAGACTACTTGCATTCACCAACAAATATCAAATTTTAACAAAAAATCAACACAGGTTTAGACGTGATCACTCAACTGCTACTGCGCTGGATCAGTTCTGTAATAGTATTCATCAGAAACTAGATCAATCTGAGAGTCCTGCTGGTATATTCTGTGATTTGAGCAGGGCCTTCGATTGTGTGTATCAAAAACTGTTACCAAACTTGAAAGGTATGGTTTGCGTGGGTCAGCATTAACATGGGTTAAATGCTTTTTAAAGGAAAGAAAGCAACATGTTTCAATTAAATATGAAAATAATGCTATTCAAAATGCAATAACTTCCGACGTACTATCCATTTCGTTGGGTATAGGACAGGGAACAGTCTTAGGACCCTTCCTTTCTATTCTATACAACAACGATTTGGTAGAATCATTATATAATATCGAATGTACCATGTATGCTGACGATACATCATTGATTGTAAGTAACAATGGTGTACACACATTATAGGAAAGATGCAACGAAGTTCTTTGCAAATTAAGAGATTGGCTCGCACTAAATTGTTTGCATTTAAATTGCACAAAAACCTTCTATATTCGTTTGCATAATAGACAAAACAGAGGCGATCTAAACATTGATTTACCTATAAACAATAATAGAATTTCTAGAACTTCATGAATTAAGTTCTTGGTATTCATGTGGATGAAAATTTTAATTGGAAGAGACATTGTAGTGATTTGGTAACTAAGCTTGGTTCTGACTACTATTGTATTCGACAATTAAAACAAATCTTAAATATTAAGCAATTCGTTAACGTGTATCATGCATACGTAGAATCAAGATTAACGTATGGGATATGCTATTGGTATTGCTCATCATCAATCGAAACTTTATTCAGAATGCAGAAATGTATTGTTCGATGTATTGCGGGAGTCGATCAACAATACCATTTTAAGAGCTTATTTAAAAAATACAAAATCCTAACTTTATTTGATTTAATAGTTTTGAATATGGCTCTCCTGGTTTTTAAAAATCAAACCAAATACAAAACAAACGAAAATTACCACAACCATAACACAAGATGAAAACAGGAGACTAGACTCCCATATTGTTGTCACAATATTGGTCACAAATCCTCCAATTGCTATAGTGTTAAAATATTTAACAGACTTCCAAGTTACATTAAGGCGATAGAAAACTTAAACAAATTGAAATGCGAACTAAAGAATCTGCCCTATGCATGCAACTTTTATGGTTTTGATGAGTTTCATGGGGATACACAAATATTAGTAAATAAATTACATTTTTAATGTACCTTCTAGTATGACTGACATTGTAATATCCTGCAAATAGGATCGATGCAATCAAATCAGGTAGACCTGCACGATGCCTAGTGTGGTTTGATCTTGTAACAACTCCTGTATTTCTTTCTCAGTAATTACATTAATTGTTCTGTTACGGTCGAGAATGAAATTAACACGACAATAACAGATAATTAAAGTGCACCGGACTAGCTCGGTGGGACAGAGGGCGTGGAATAGTTTTTGAGTTTACAAATACGGAAGGTGGTTAGTCGTATTGTCGTCTCAATAGGAATAAAGTCAAGTAATGGGCGCCAGACCGTTATTAAGACGAAATCGGCGAGAATACACCTGGGCACACGTTAAATAAATCAGACTTCAATAGTCAAAAGATCTTACTTGCCTTACGTTGGCTACCTTCATGTGCACGTCGGAGATGTTTTGAACCTTTAGCTCTAGAACAAATCTCAAAATATTCGCACTCACAACTATTAAGGCAGCGGGTGCGCTAATCAGCTGTTGGGGTTCAATGATTTCTTTAAGTTAATTTTACGTTACATTACCCCCAACGCTTGTACTCGAACTCAAACTAAAATAATGAGACATAAACTAGATAAACGTCATTCAAAATTCCTCTAATTTGTTACGTTAAATGAAACACTATTTGATAAACTATAAAAAAAACTATATGAAGCTAAATGTGTCAGTATTCGGAAATCACCAATGGTTACACTCAAAATAAATCAATAAAACTTTTTTTTTTTAGTTTGAATGTTTATCTATTCATCTATTCTATAAACATCAGTAAAACCAGAAAAACACACAACAACAATATACATATGTTAAAACTACTTAATATTCAATTTAAATCTTAAAAATTTAAAACAGGGGAGAACGTAATTTGGGTTAACTTGCAAGCTCGTCTGATCGCCTTAATTTTAAATTTCGTCAATAAAGTTATCCAGCTATGGTTAAAATTCGAAAACATTTACGTAACCAATTGGTCACTCAAAATCAATTTTACAAAGCGAAATCTTCATACCCATAATTTTTTGGTACATTTAATTAACTGTTAAAAAAACACTAAAGATATCGCAAATAAAAGCAGTTCGTCAATCTTAATTTACAATAACGTGAAAGAATCACCACGTCAGCTAAAACGACTACGTTTATTCGCTTTATCTCCAAATAATTTCATCAAAATGCAAACAATCGTATGTAACATAACCGCAATAAACGTACAATGTTAAATTACCTTCTAGAAAAATTCTTGAGTACTTCTCCTCCAGGTGATCACGGAAGCAATCTGGACGTAATCGGCCTCAGATTCCTTCTGAATGACTTCCCAATCGGCAAACCAAGAATCAATTTCCAAATATCAGTTTTAATAACGTTAAGTTTTATATGACTGGCCTGGACGTTATATAGTTTATGTACATAAAAAAGGTAGCTTCTACGTACGAAATATTTACTCAATCTTGCCTAATCTTAAATTAATTCGGCAGCTTTATTTACAAGTATGTTTATTATGATAAAATGTCCATTTACAAGTTATTGACAGTGAGGCTCTCGACTGTTACAGAGGATTGTTATTATCGGGAAACAAAGCGTTGTGCATTCACAATAATTTTTATTCGATAAGGTTAATCCGCGTCTTTGCGTTTACTATTCCAATAATAAGATGTCCTTACGAAAACATCCATTTATGAAATGTTCGTTAGTTGACACCAAGTGTCCGTAACTTCGGAAGAAATAACCAGTAGAGATGAACGACTGCACATATATTCACCTAACTTGGTGATTCAGTTGTATACAACTTCCCCGACAGGTTCGGTCCTGCTGGTGTTAAAAAAAAAGGCACGCCCGGGTCACAGATCACATCTTTCATACACGAGAATCTGATCAAGAATCACCCGCAATTAATCGAGCAAAAAACAGCTTCTCCCTCTCCATAATATTGCACCATATTTCTCAACCAAATCTTAACAGGAACGCTGAAGCGTGTACCGCCACACGCTACCAGGTTTACCCAAGTACAAGTTGTCATCCATAGAATTACTCTCTTAACGATAACGATAATTAATTTATACTAACGGAATGAGACACTACTTGTCCGACAGAAAAACGGCGTCAGTTATTAAAACGCAACTAAAAATTACATCAACAGCACCCGCTTTAACACTAAAACTGCCGCGGCGGTCAATCTGACCGCGTGCCTTCTTTAAGATGTTGTGCTTGGAGTTATAGTGTTGAGGTATTATGACTTTTTCTAGACTTTTAAAGCATAAAAAAATATATTAAGAAAATTAAGCCATTTTAGAGTTTTTTTATAGTATTTGTATAACTGCCGGAACCGTCATTTTGACCGTTCACATATTCATAATCAGTTTCGTGGTTGTACAACAACAATAATTACAACGTTGAGATAAAACAGTGTATTTTACTATTATTGTGGTAATTTTTAGGAGTTTACTGCAAGTTAGAACTTGTTTAGTCGTGTCCGAAATTATGAATAATCTTCGCGCCCGAGATATGAAAAATGCGAGTTACAACTTGTTTCTATGGAGATCTATATATTCAAGTACTTTGGGATTCCAAATTAGTTGCATGTGAACATTCTTGTGAGATATTTCTGTACTTATTACGGGGTTAATTTCGTAGTAAAAAAAAATGTGGTCGTCTCGCGGTTTTACCCAACAGGCTTGAGCTTATCTTGCGGAGTTGGAAAGCTTATCTGAATGCGAATCCGAAAAAGCAAATAACCACTCCGAGCATGGTGAAAGTGGTGAAGCTGTTCCTATTGAAGACAAAAGTAGTGAACAAAGTGAAGAATCTGGTGACATTGAACACCATCCAAAATGAAAAAACTACCTACATTTACCTGTGGGGAGTAAACAATCATCCAAATCTAATGATATATGGGAAGTTGTGGGATCAAGTGGACCTTATGTTGACCGTATAGTTCAAGGAAATGTAATGCGAAATACTCCTGGACCCACCCCTTATGCAAAAAAAATGTGTGTGCTAACTCTGTGCTAAGTGCATTTCGATTGTTTATAGATAACACAACGATAAAACACATTCAGAAATGTGCTGAAATTGAAGCTAAACTAAGAAATCATTGTCCTTGTCTCTTCAAGAACAAGAACGTTTTTCATGCAATATTACTAGCTCGTGGTGCTTACGGCGCAAGAAGATTACAGCTTGACAGTTTATGGTCTGGTACTTTTCGTGAGACCATGTCACGCAATCGATTTCGTGAACCCATGAGATTTTTAAGATTTGATATACGATCAACACGAGAAGAACGTGTAGTTAGTGATAAGTTTGCTTTGGCCTCCGAAATATGGGATAAATTTATTAGTAACTGTAAAGCTTGCTATGTTCCAGGAACAAACATTACAGTAGACGAACAACTGTTTCCTACTAAAGCTAGATGCAGATTTACACAATATATGGAGAATAAGTCTAATAAATGTGGTGTAAAATTTTGGCTAGCTGTTGATACGAATTCTAAATAGCTCCTGAATGGTTTTCCTTATTTAGGAGAAGATGATATGCGTCCTAAAAACCAACCCCTTCCAGAATATGTTCTTTTAAAATTAATGGAACCTTTCCTAAATATGGGTAGAAATGCTACTACCGACAACTTTTTTTACCAGCCAAAAGTTAGCAACAAGGTTGGCAGAAAAGAACACAACAATAATAGTAGCAATGGACCGAGCAAGAAGGGAATTACTAATTTGTATCAAGAATAAAAGGGCAGAGTTATATTCTACCACAGTAATGAAAAATGATGAAAGCACCTTGGCAATTTATTAGGGTAAAGTTAATAAAAATATCATATTGCTAAGTACGCTACATGCAACTGTGGCTACAGATGATGGCAAAAAGAAGAAACTTGATACAGTGCTGTTCTACAATGAAACAAAGTTTGGTGCAGATGTGTTGGACCAAATGGCTAGAAAATATTCTACGAAAGCTGGTTCCCGTAGATGGCCAGTTTATCTGTTTTACAATGTTTTAGATCTTGCCATAGTCAACGCCTGGATAGTCTATAAGGAAGTCGTATGCAGTAAAATAAAAAGAAGAGACTATTTTCACTCTAGCTGAGGAATTAAGAAAAGAGTATTTCGATTTGAAACAAGATTCTGGTGCAAGTACCAGCACATATGATACAACGAAACCTAAAAAAACGCCATCAGTGCCAAATTGTGACAAAAATAAAACTGCTAACGTTCGTTCAATGTGTAACAAATATGTTTGTGGAAAATGTGGAAGTGTAACAGACCGTTATTTGTTTGAACTGTAGAGCGCAATACAGCATGTAAAACTATACCGAATTCTAAGCGTATTAGAATCAATTTGATTTTTATTTAATTAAAATGAATATTTACCTAAAATGTGTTTTTTTTATGTTTCTTTCTCAATTAAGTGTAAAATATATAAAGAATACATCTCAAAATTACATTTTTGTCCAGAGGTCAAAATGATCGGCCACGGCAGTTTTAGGAATTTATAATAGCTGGCGGCGCTAGTGTAAACAACTCACTCAACGAATGATCACATCCTTCAATTTAAATTCGAACTTTTCCTATCAGCAACTACGTCTTATTTTTAAAAGCCTTTTATAAAAATTTACAGGAAATATAATTTAGGTTCAACTTTAAAATTTCCTATTTCCAACTAATTAATTCACGAAAATATCTAAATGGCAAGTTCAGAAATCCATCTAAAAATTGCAATAAGAAAACTTTAATTTCTAAACCCACTATAAAACGAATCAATCAATCTAATGTCAAATGTACTTGTACTTTTGTGACCACAAAAACAACAAGTTTCGTTTGCGTGATTAGCGTGAGTAAACAGGAAAAAAAACTAAAAAAAAAAAATACGTATTATACAGGGCGTTCAAACACACATGACAGTTCTTGTAGCTGAAGGTACTACTTTAGAATTAGCAGGCAATTGGTACTTCTCAGGAGAATTTCTGACACTATGACCTTTTTCTCGGCACTTCAAACAAACGGTTTTTATCTTACACACTTCAGCTTTCATGTTTGTGATTTTTTGACCATTACCTTTTTTGAAAACAAATTTCCTGAACAAAGACTTTTATAGGTTCGATTTGTAATACAGTTGGATCCCGATTTGAAATCTGGTAACGTCTGATTTATATTTTCATACTTTCTTAGTGGACCCAAATAATCACTGAAGTAATCTCTGAACCTATTACCATTCAATTCCATTCAATCTTTTCCTTTTCGTCCATTTTTAACTTATTGAGTCAATTTTTCAAAATAATACTCTACGACGTCTTGGCTAACTGTGCATTTATAATTTTGGGCTTCTATACGTTCAACTGCAATTGAAAATGTTTCAACTAACATTTTTTTCAATCTTCAATTTTTTGGAGTGCTATTAAACTATCACGCCATATTTTAGTTACACCTACCAATTTGGAAACTCTAAAATGTTTAGTTGTTGTTTTATCCCAATCGTACAATTCAACTCTTCCATTTTTTCAATCCACCTTTCAATTTTTATACTGTTTTGGACAGGATCGAATTCCGGAAAAACTCGCTCTATGTTGGGAAATAATCTAGGTTCTGTGGTTTAAATTTCATCACCAGTAACGACGTCACCATCCGAGCCACGTCTCACAAACATGCTTGAATTTTTACTTCACTTTGGCCCAATTTAAATCTCTTAAATTTGTACACATCCACCGTACTTGCAAAACGTGCTTCTTTTACGATAACCACCTTCTGCACTTTCTGGGCGTAACCAGACGTAATGAGACGGGGAATCATGTTTGTATACCCCACATCTGAACTGTTACCGATTAAATAAAAAAATATTTAAAATAAATATTCTTTTATTTGTTAAGTAATAATTCTTTCAGTTAACTTGATCTGTCCATTTCCACAGGTTTTTCTCTTGAAGCGGACTCTGATTCCGTCATCAGGCATAGTCCTGAGGGGCAAACAGAGTCCGCTCCGAAACCTTGCGCTGTAAAATCAAAAACTGTGGAAATAGGTCCAATAGAATACCACAGTTACAAAATACTTATAATACAGAACAATTCTCTCATCCCACTGTCAATTAAAATCAACTCGTCACCATGTCAATTAAAACATAGACAATGATTGAATTATAACAATTGTATTATAATTCTAATTATTTCTTTAAGTGTTTATCAGGTTGAAAGTTTCATCAGGGTAATTACCGGAATTAATACTAAAGAATAAGTAACAAGAATATCAATTTATGAGTATTTAATAACATAGCATTAAACCCTTAATTGCGATACAAGACAATAAAAATAAGTGTTAACAAAATAAGTTCCGCTCCAATTACTTCAAAATAAATAACGAAGCAATTCTATATAACTTTTGCCATGATCTCGCAATTACTGTTCTAAAGCTTTCGTGAATTCACAATAGACAATTGTAACCAAACTTTATTTCAATGATAGCGTATTACTGGTAAGGTACATAAATTACTTAAATCTATTGTAAAACGTGAGTAAACAATATATAAAAGTATATAAATATATAAACAACTCATTTTCAGTAGCTGAAAGGGTTTCAGTTAACATTATTATCCTCAGTATCTTGGATTTCGTCCAAATTCATAACTTTTATCTATTCTCCGATTTTTTCAACTTCATGCGAAAGAAACTGACATCGCATACTAAAAAGAAAAAATATGACGAGGTGGTTAGATATTATACATGTAATTTTTTTTACACGTTTTCTGGATCAGCCACTCAGTGGTTGTAAATTATATATTTTTTTCAACGCATCAAGTATGTTGAGTATTAACGCTTGCATTGCACAAAACCACTAAAAATGTAATTGAATGAATTAATATGTGAGCTGTTATTATTTTTAGTAAGATTTTTAATTATTTTGTGTAATTATTTTGTGTAATTATAAATATCTTACGAACTTCATTTTATTGGTACGTCGATTGTTTGTATTTAATAATTTTACTTCCGAAGAGAAACAAAGATAATTGTACTGAAATACGGAGATGGTGGTGTGAAGTACGTAATTAAAAGAAGAGCCAGATATATCGTATTGTGAAAGTTACACGGCTTAATTAGAAAACATTAATGGCGCACACGATAAGAAGTCATAAAGATTATACACTGTGAACTGAAAGGAGTAAAATATAAACTTGGAACAAGCTTAATATTTCGTGAAGAGGAAACACTGTACAGGATTATCAAGACATTATATTTATTGCGAGAGTCTAATTTAAATTAACTCACTAAAGTAAAATTCTTTATACGGATAAACATAAATTAACGCATGTTTTAGGGTGGGAATTTTAGCAAGTGTGTATATCTGAATTATAAATTCTAAATTCTAAATTTGATAAATAACCTAAATGTGCACAAACTTTTTTTACGTGCTTAAGCCAATTAAAGTTTCCAACCATTCTAATCATGTTTCTTCGACTAAACATTGTTGTCATGTTTTCCCGTATACTTTTCAATAAAACCGAATAAGCAAGTTTTCTGTTCAAATACTAGCACTCTCGGCAGCTTTTATGCGCTGGGAATAATAATAGAACTTAAATAGAAAATCTGATCATATCAATTTTGATAAATGAACTGGTAGCTATTTAAACAACTCCAATAAAGTTTAAATTACACATTTTTACATTTCTACCTTTCCCATAAACCAGCATTTTCGTAACTATTGAAATTACAAAGTACTTAAATAGTTCGTAATGCGCAAATTATGGTACCTATTTTAGAGTTAAATGTAAAATCTAATTTGTGGGTTAAAGATTATCGTACCTTCGCTTTATCGCACATTACAGGCGCACGTTATATCCCAATTAGAAACTTTTGACAAAAGGTGTCTTAAATACAATTTCGGCTCAATAACTTTCGGAATATTATCTTAGGCATTGAAATATTTTTACTTTTTTTTAGGAATTTCTATGAAAATACGACTGTAGACAATGGCAGAAATTTCCTCTTTTTTCCAAAGATCTTAACTTGCGAGACAAAAATCCTATTATCGTCGTTGTGAAGTGCGGTTTGTTCAAACAGCTTGGTAAGATAATTAAAAGGAAGATAGCTCCACTACCAGCTTAGTTCTTATTAATTTATTTTAAAATATAGGAGTTGATTATTACAAAGAAGTTTTTTTGCTACAAGAAACTCTGTAAGTACCTGGATCGTTAAACATGCAAATGTACCGACATCTACGCTAATCTGTCTATACCAGCTTTACACTAACAAACAAAGAACTGTTGTTTAATGTAATCAGACTAAGAAAATACAAGTACTTTTATAAACTTAAAATCGAATATCAGATATTTATTATGCATTCTGTACAAAACTATTATAGCCACACCTTGAATTTTAATTGGATATTGGTTGATCTTTGCTTGAACAGAACATTGAATCTACATGACATAAATGAAAGGGCTACCTTACTGATATTCTGGGTGATCTACTAAATAGGGCACACCCTTAAGTAAAGCATTGCTTTTGTGAAAAAATCGATCTAGAGTATTTAAAAACTTTACATGTTTACAGCAGTTTGAAAGACATCTAAACCGTTTTCAGTTGTGTGCAAGTACGTGTGTGAGTATGAGTGTGCGTGAGTAAGTGTATGTGTGTATGCGTGTGCGTGTGTGTGTGTGTGTCGTTGCGTGTGCGTGTGCGTGTGTGAGCGTATGCGTGTGCTGTGCGTGTGCGTGTGTGTCGTGCGTGTGCGTGTGCGTGTGTGTGTGTGTGTGCGTGTGGTGCGTGTGCGTGTGCTGTGCGTGTGCGTGTGCGTGTGCGTGTGCGTGTGCGTGTGCGTGTGCGTGTGCGTGTGCGCGTGCGTGTGCGCGTGCGTTTTCGTGTGCGTATGGCCGTGATCTTATCGATTATTTGCCGGTAATTTAGAAAATATTAATTATTTGTTAGTACCGTGCATCTGAAATGTAGTATAAATTCATTCAATTGAACTTGATAAAGCGTAAATTCGTTGGGAAGGTTTTCGATTGTAACGTTTTATCTTGTCTTTCACGTATTTGAAAGGTTTTCGAATTTTTATAAATAGTAATCGCATTTAGAATCTTTATTTTTCTCAAAAAAACGAAAAATAGGTTTTGTTGTTTAATAAATTTAGGTGTAAGTTTAAAATAAAATGTGATTTACCTATCGGTATCAATAGCTAGTGCCTTTTGCTAAGTTTGTTGGGGATTGAGTAGTTTCTTTGTAAATAATGGTCGTTCGTATTTTGTAAATTTTGTTAATCATAATAAGCATTGTCGTTAAAACTACGTTTGGTTTTCAGACGTGAATACTCTAATTTTAGCGAAAAAGAGGTAGAATAGTTTTTTGTGTAAATTCGTTATTTTAAATTTTGGTGAATTTTGTAAAATGGATTTGAGCACAAAATTATTATGTTGTATGGTACATCTTTTTTTAATTTAATTGTAGCCGTCAGACTGTCTCCTTTTCTTTCGATAAAGTGTTTGGTCTTCAACAAAGGGTTTAGATTTTAGATACTAAGCGTTAACGTCTAACGTCGCTAAAAAATCTTCCGTTTATAGGGTGTTGGTTACATAGATAAGGGCCACCGGTTGTGAAATGTTTTTGGGTGACACAATTTTTCCGTCTGTTCTCGAGTTTGATTCATGTTAGAGATTATCTGAAAATGTAAGTAATTCCTTTGATTAAATAGGAGATTCAATCGAAAATGGCTAGATCTAAATAATGTTGAAATCAATCATGCTAGAGATGTAGTTCAGCGCCGCACACACAAGGGTTTGCTTGTTTGAAGGTAGTGAACTATTTTACGCCCTTACCTGGAGGTTAAGCGAAGTATACCATGGAAGTCTTTCCGTTACCCTTGATTTGGGGAATATTTTTTATAACTTCGTTCTTCCAGGATTATTTTACTGTTATCGTTGTCGTGCAGCGACATTATCGTGGCAATGGAATTGGACTCAGTATTGGATAAGTTCCGGTTCTAGTTTTAGTTTTTTGACTGCTTCGTGTGTACAGCTGAACCGGTAACAAATAATTCGCTGTTAATAAATAAGGTTTTTGTTCTTTTAAGGTATTCAGTGACATTCAGGACTTATATAGTGGAGTAAAATAACCAAATCTTGCGGAAGAATAAATATTAGTGTAACGAACAACCAATTTTAATATCAATCAAAACACATTGAGAAAATAAGCATTCACGAGTTGGGTTATGCTTTGAATTTTGAACGCAGTTACAACTTTGGTCCTATTGATGAGACCACCGTAGAGTTCATTCTCTGGGGTTCCCAACATGTGTTTTTATAACAAAGGGGCCGCTCCCAAGTTAATGTAAATACTTCTGTGCATTTTATTGCTGCGGTTGTCAAATTGTACTAGTATTTTATTATTTTTGTGTATGTTCTAACGGTTGAATACGGTGTCTATTGAGATTAACGTCTTAGTATTTTGTCGTTGAAATTTTAATACAATCGCATTCATCCGTGTCATAATAAAAATTCAATTGAGTGTTTTATTTTTATTTTTATTTTTACTTATGGTGTGTTCTTTTAAATGTAAACTCATTTATTATACAGCACAACATTTATTCACATTTTAAGTGTTGTTTCTATGAGATTGAGTCATTGAATTAATGTCAAAATTTTGTGTTTATTTGAAGTAAAGTAATTACATCGAAAGATATCATTGATTATTGAATTATAACGTAACTTTTAACGGTTGAGGAGTTAACTCATTATAGTATTTTCTTGAATTTGAGCTTATTATTTGTAGCGGATTGATTGATTTAATTTTAAGTAGTTGCTATAATTGAAGTTGAAGATCAGTTTTAATAGAACGTAATTGTAAATTAAATAGGTTATTGACCGAACAGCTCATTTATTTACATGCCAGTGATATCTTGTGAGTAGTCGCGACATTTTTTTGAAGTTACTTCTATAGAATCAACATGCCGATTGTAGATATTATTGATTGGACTGATTTTACTAAACAGGTAAGCGAATTGGATTATTTGTTATGGCAACGCTGTGCATTCCCCCGAATTTAGGTACTACATCCCGATACCGATAGTTTCGTTGTGACGTATATTTCGTTTGAAATTGAATATTTAATTGCCGTTTTGTTCAGTTGTTTTTGGGTACTTGAGCCAATAATTTTAGAGCTAAGTTTACCGAAATATTTAATGAGTTTTGGTTTTATTATCGCAATTTTGCGATTTTTATATAAGTTTAAAATTGTATTCGAGAACACGTTGAATGTCTTTGTTGATTGAATTTACCATTTCAGCTTTAATTTCTTGATTTGACATAGAAGTTGGAATATCACTATGAGTAGACTGAGATGAATTATAGTGAAGAGTGCTATCGTCAGCAAAGCAATGGTTAGTTGTTGAAGAAACAAGGTCATTTATGTACAGCAGAAAAAGTGTAGGCGCCATAACGGATTCCTGTGGTACGCCCGCGTTAATGCTAACTTCTTTTGAAAAAAAGCCATCAAGTACGACACGTATTCGTCTTTTATCAAGGAAACTAGAAACCCAGTTGATGAGCATATCATTTAACCCAAACGAGGTGAGTTTGGTAAGTAAACACTTATGCCAAGCTCGGTCAAATACCTTTGAGATATCTAAAGCGACTACAACTGTTTCACCGGACTGCTCTACTGTATTGTTTCAAATTTGGGTCACATATGAACGACTTTGCCTAAACCCATATTGGTGGTCACTAAGGAGTTTGTTAGTTTCAAGGAACGTGAGCAGTTGCTGATTGATGTCTTATTCCATGATTTTAGACAAAATGAAAGTGATGCCAATTGGTCGGTAGTTTGAGGGATCGGTCTTATCGCCTTTTTTGGGAATAGGTTGAAGATTTGCTAACTTCCATGATGAAGGGAATTCCCCAGAAGACGCAGAGATCGTATAGAGCTTAGATAGGACTGGTACTAGTTCGGGGGAAGATTTCTATAATACAATAGCTGGGATATCGTCTGGGCGAGTCGCCTTATTGCGATCAAGCCTACTGATGATCGATTCCAAGAGCTTGTACCGAAAATGAGTTGGTTTCATAGCGTATGAAGAAGAGTTGACTAGGGACACATCTTTTCCACAATCATTGTGACACGAGTTTGATGCAAACAGATCCAAAAAAACTTTGGCTTTGTCTACAGAATCAGCAACTACTGATCCATCAATAGATGTCAGGGGGGAAATGAAGATGTTTCAAAGTTTTTACTAATGGCTTTAGCTAAAGACCAAAATTTACGACTGCCTAAAGGAGATGTAGCTAGTTCATTGCATTTTCGTTGTTCGAACAACTTTTTAGTTTCAGTGATGTCACTTTTGCAGATATATCTAGCACCAACGTATTCTACATGACTGTCGACCGATTTATTAGATTTCCATTTAATGTAATATTCATTTTTTAAAGATATTGCATCAGCACAAGTCTTATTGAACTAGGGTTGGGAATGTGAATGACCTATACGGTACTGTTTTTTGGGAATGTATAACTCCATTCCCATGAGGATGACTTCAAATACTTAAATGACTTAAAACAATATGCACGCCATGGAAAGGTTGCAAAGAAATCCCGTAAATTACGCCATCAAGCTGACTTAAAACACCACAAAGTTCTATCGGTTTTGCGAACAACAGCAGAATTAGGTACAGTAGAAACGATTTCTATTAGACAATGGTCGGAAAGACCTAAAGACGAAAGAGGTTTTATAAACAAGAGGGTTTGATGTAAGAAACAGATCTAGAAGATGTGGAGTATGATTAGGGTTATCAGGGATTCTTGTGGGTTCATAAATCATTTGTGTGAGATCACATGAAATAGCAAAAAATTTCTGCACTATGACCAGCAGGATTTGCAGTAGATGAAAACTGAAGCCAATTAGAGTTATGAACATTGAAATCGCCTACAACTGAGATATCGCAATATGAAAACTGAGTCCTTAATACTAAAGTAATCGAAGAAGTCTTGAAAGTTACTGTCATTAGGAGACCTATAAATGCAACAGTAGAATTTCACAAAATTAGGGCCAGAATGTTTAAACCAAATCACGTCAACATTTTTATTTTCTAAGAAGGAAACCCTCTTGCAAGCAATTCTGTCCTTAATGTAGACACATACGCCTGCTTTATATCGAAAGTTAGAGTGAAGGTGGTATTGAGGAAATGCAAGTCGGGTGACTCGGAGCTTTCAGAGGAGACTTGTGCTTCAGATAGAAACAAACTATTAGGTTGTAATTGTTCAATATGTTGGTGCATAGCATTAAGATTACACCTGACACCGCGGATGTTGCAGTAGAGAATCAGAAAGTTGATACTTTTGATGACCGAGGTCGCTTGGGCCCTGCACTCCCGGACATCCGAATGGGGCAGGATTTTACATCCGGCATTTATTACCCTAGAAACCACAGCCACCTTATTTTTTAATTTGGGACTTTTAATCCGATAGGAAGACAGTGAGGGCGAGAAGGAAGAATAAGGATGAGAACAGATTAAGGATGAAGGAAAAGGTAACCGGCAGCCCTTACCGAGCTCAGAAAATCGGAGACCCAATATTAAGGAGCCCATGGTAAGGGTGGTGGTACCTCCCCGGCTGGCATGGAGTATACATGCCTACCACATTTAAATGTATTTAATAATAATGGCGCCTTTTTGACATTTTCTCCTGATATTGATGTTTTTGGAGTTGTCGCGAGTGCCCTTTTGCAACATTAAGTAAGAACCCCAGCCTCACTAGCGAGCTGTGCCGTGCTCGCAAATTACTTTTACGGGCTGGATGTTCTAATGGGTATTTGGCCTGTAACAGTGTGCGCGTGAGTGATTGCGTGAGTCTCTGTAGCCACCGTACTTAAAAAATACGTAGCCGATTTAAATAGAACTTTAAAATATCTCAGTTCTGTCAAATTTTGGTTAATATATATTTACAAAGGAATAAATACAGAGGGTGTCAAAGTACATTTTGTGAATATCTCAAAAACTGCTAACTTTATTGAAGAAAACGAGAAGGCCTTCATTAAAGACGACTATCGGAAAGCTCTCAACTTGTAACAAACACTATCAGTGCTTTTCTAGTAAATAATTGAGTTTTAGATACGTTTCTAATATAAACGTAATAAAAGAAAATTAATTTAAACATCTTATTGAGTATTCATTTCTAGTATCATGAATTTAGGATCGTGTATTTTGTATTAAAGTTAATATCAAACCAAGTATTGTGTATATTGCATTATATAAAGAGAAAAGTGTTTAATAACAAATAATAAAATTATCCAAGCAGGAACCATTACTTTTTTACAATACAAGAATTTACATACGTATATATCAAATTGATCCGTAGCAAATGCCCAAATTGCGAGGTGTGATGTTATCCCTTTTAACTCGGTGGCTCAGTCGCTATGGAAAGCACTTGGATGCGTGGGAATGTGATTGGCTTAGAAAATACAACGAAAATTAAAAACAGCACCGCTTGATTGCTTTTGTATAGCCCCCAAACCAACAAACGGACAAAGGTACAGTTATAACGTGGGTCACAGTTAAAATAAGAGTAGTAACGAGTAGTATAGCTACCCACTTCTGTCCCACTTTTCTACTATACTTTTTCTACTAGTGTTTCTACTCAAACTCAAGGTCATCGTAAGCATTGCATACATCGATGTATATACCTCAAGGTCATCACATTGCCTACGTCCAAGTACACGGTTTATCAAGGTCGTCATCTTCAAGGCCACCTCGGCCACGTGGTAGGTGTAACTCCGCCTCTTCAAGGTTATGCTTGCGAGTCCTTCAAGGTCAGTAGAAAAGTCACTAGAAAAGTTACTAGATTGTTGATTGTCCTGAAGGTCATTGCCCTCGGTCTCAGGCAAGTCTATGCATGTTTCTAGGCCACGCCCTATTCTGAGAAACAAAGGAGGCCCATTGTTTAAATTCTATGCTTTCAAGGTCACATGAGAGAACAAGGACGATCTATTGTTTTGGCTGAGTCATTCTGAAATTCTAGGAAATCAATAACAAAGACGATGCATTGTTCAAAGTCTATGCTTTCAAGGTCACACGAGAGAACAAAGACTATCTATTGTTCCGTTAAAAATAGATTGTTATCTCAATTCTAGGAAATCAATAACAAAGGCGATGCATTGTCAACGCTTCAAAGTCTATGCTTACAATTTTCAAGGTAAAAGAACAAAAGCGATTCATTCTTCTGGTCGAGTTATAAAAATAAATTGTTATCTCAATTCTGAGAAATCATGAATAATGTATTGTTCAAAGTCTATGCTTATAATTTTCAAGGTAAATGAACAAAGACGATTCATTGTTTAGTTAGAAATAGATTGTTATCTAAAGACATCTCTTTCAAGAACAAAGGCAATCCATTGTCAACGATTTAAAGTTTATGCTTATAAGGTCACACTTCTGATAACAAAGACGATCCATTATTCAGTTAAAAATAGATTGTTATCTCAATTCTAGGAAATCAAGAGCCCTGAGGTGCATGTTTCAAAGCCACGCCCCTCAAGTGCTCTAAACAGGTGGCCGTTCTAAACAGGTAGCCGTTTCCTAAAAACAGGTAGCTGTTTCCTAAAAACAGGTAGCCGTTTCCCAAAACAGGTAGCCGTTTCCCAAAACAGGTAGCCGTTTCGCAACCGTTTCCCCCATACGACCACATCTCAATTCTGAGAAATCAAAAAGGGGGCCCATTGTTCAAAGTCTATGCTTATAAGGTCACACCTCTGATAACAAAGGTGATTCATTGTTTTGGCTCTGTCGTAGCTTCTAAAATTCTAGGAAATCAATAACAAAGACGATGCATTGTTCAAAGTCTATGTTTACAATTTTCAAGGTAAAAGAACAAAAGCGATTCATTGTTCTGGTCGAGTTATAAGAAATAGATTGTTATCTAAATACATCTCAATTCTAGGAAATCAAGAACAAAGGCGGTCTATTGTTCAAAGTCTATATTTATCATTGTTTTGGATGAGTTATAAAAAATAGATTGTTATCTAAATACACTTCAATTCTGAGAAATCGTGAACAAAGACGATGTATTGTCAACGCTTCAAAGTCTATGCTTACAATTTTCAAGGTGAGAGAACAAAGACATTCCATTGTTCAGGTTGAAAATAGATTGTTAAATACACTTCTATTCTAGGAAATCAAGAACAAAGACGATGCATTGTTCACAAAGTCTATGCTTACAATTTTCAAGGTCACATGAGAGAACAAAGACGATCTATTGTTGAGTCGTAGCTTCTGAAATTCTGAGAATAAAGACGATGCATTGTTCAGACTGATTAGGTCATCTAACAAGTAAAATATTTTTTTATAAAACTACCGCAATATACGGATAAAAAATCGATTTAAGTAAATATACATGGGACTTAACATACTTTTGCTGGATCATGTAACATTACTCCAACCATATGTAAACATACTCATTTCGTAGTGTTTAGTCGTAGTGCGGTTGTGGACAAGTAAAGTCATGAAAAAAGCAATAAAATCGCTCCTGGATACCTCATGTAATAACAATATGAATAATAATTTAACATTTTGTTGTTCATGCTGTCAAAATAGTGATGGTAGTAATAGTAGCAAAAATGAAGAGAAACAAGATGAAGGTTATTCCGACTGGTCATCATCATTTCAACATAGGGCTGAGGTGTACAAACAGGCAGCTAATGAATACTTAATTGATTGTGCTTCCTATAAACTATCGAACGATACGCATATTGAAATTGGATACAGTACACACCTTAACCTTGCACCAGTAGTGCGTATGAGATGTGGCAACAGCGTGATATTAGACGTGAAGGAATGGAATGAACTTTTAAGATGGTATTCATATGTAGAAATACAATTTTTTCGATCCCAAGAAATTGAAAGCCAAATTGATTGGTCACATGTAAACGAGGAGGATATAATACATGAGCAAGATTATGAATCTCTATCTAGTAATCTCGGTATTTATTACAATTGGGAATGGCTTAAAGGATATGAGAGAATTTTGAAAACTGTTATGATAGAAAACTACAACTGTTGTTCATGTACATTCACTGCCCATATCATAGAGGAACTATTCGAGTTGAAGGATATAATAAGCTATAGATTGGAATTTCTTGAATTTTACAATCTGGTGTGTTTCTATGAAAATTCATACGACAAGTGGTTGACTACCGTCGTTTTCGTGAGAAGGAATTCGGTGATGATGACATTTATAAAGACATTGATGATGTTATAAATGCCAAGTATAATATTAATTCCCATAACACTGTATGTTTAATGGAAATATTGTACTATCGCCCTGCTTATCTAAAATAAGGTTTTTACACGATTTTAGGTATAAATACCCTACCCTATCCCTCAAGGTGAACAATGATAGGTAAGAAGCGGAAGAGTGCAGGTGGTTTAGTGAATACGCTAATCAATAAACTACCGGTGGAATTGCATTTACCCGGTTACCAGTATTGTGGTCCTGGTACAAAATTAGAGAAACGACTAGGACGCGGCGACCCCGGTATTAATCAATTAGATGCGCAGTGCAAACTGCATGATATAGTTATAGAGACTACCAAGATTTAGAAAGTCGACATAGAGCAGATAAAATTTTAGAAGAAAAGCTTGGGAACGCTTTAAATCAGCAGACGCAACATTAGGTGAACGAGCTGCAGCTTTAGCAGTCAGTACCACCATGAAGCAAAGAGAAAATTTGGGATGGGGTGTCGGTCCAAGAAGAAGAATGGTGAAAGTTTATTGCATGTACGGAAAACAATAGCTAAAGAAATGAAAGCTAACGGAGATTTCACCGACACAATAAAGTCAGCACTGTTAACGGCAAAACGTGTAGTAAAAAGGTTGGGGGGAAAGAAAAACATTAAAGTTCCTAGAGTAATTCCCTTACCTAAACAAGGAGGTGTTTTGCCATTTCTTATTCCGTTATTCGCAGGATTATCAGCAATGGGTGCTTTAGCTGGCGGTGCATCGGGAATTGCCAAAGCAGTCAATGATGCAAAAAATGCCAAAAAATTGCAAGAGGAGACATTGCGCCATAATCGTATGATGGAATCGATCGCTGGTGGCGCATTCTATCTAAAACCATACAAATCTGGAGGTGCATTATACTTAAAACCGTTTCCAAAGAAACTGAGTAGATTACCCGAAAGAGCGTTAACAGATATTGATTTAAAGAAATACACAAAAGGTGTACCATACTTTAGGGGTATTTTTATGAGAGATAGCCTGCCTAAATTACCACAGAAAATGAATCTGGAATCATCAACTTAGATAGTCAGAGTGGACCGGTACACATTGGGTTTGCTACAAAAGCGTGGTGAAAAGGTATGGTATTACGATAGTTTCGGTAATCTTCGACCACCAGTTGAAGCGATTAACTACTTTCGGGGATGTAAAATTTATTATAATTACAATCAAGATCAGGAATTTAATAGCATTATTTGCGGGCACCTATGCCTACAATTTCTATATAAATAATCAACATAACCTTAAATTTTCTCAGTTATGTCAATAACATTCAGTTTAGAAGGTGTTGGTAACGTAGCTAGCTGCAACTTCTACCCACCGATAGAGCTAGATTTGGAGAAGAAATACGTTGTTGGATTGGTGGGATTTTACGGTGCAACAGCATTAGAAACATTTATACGGGCAACGATAGATTTTATTTTAGAACAAATTCATCTCATTTGCAGTGATTAATATTCCACACGGTGCCTATGAGTTAGATGAAATTAGTGCTTACTTGAAATCAAAGATACCCACAGAAAAATGTTTCATTAGGGCAAACAACAATACGCTTAAGTGTGAGATAAACAGTTAGTTTGAGATCGATTTTACTAAAGAGAGAAGCATTGACCGCATGCTCGGGTTTGAGCCCAGAATACTAAAAGCGAACGTTCTCCACACATCTGCGTTAGACATCCAAATAATTAAACACACTAATCTGCATGTGGAGTGCAACATTATAAAGGGATCTTATCGAAACGGTAAACCTGCAAAGGTAATATACGAAATTGACGTTTCCGTACCCTCGGCTACCGTTTGGATAAAGTTCCAACCAACACACAATATTTAGAAATAAACACAGACATAATCAGTAATATAACAATAAAATTGACAAATCAAAAGGGTGAGTTAATAGACTTTGGTGAAAGTGAACCATTCACGGTACGCTTAGAACTAAAAGAACATGGGTCTGCGAATTAATCACAGGACATCTTCATACAAAAGACCTAATCAACCCTCATTGCAGTTAACATCTGCAGAGAAATACTTTTTAACATCAATTGGATTGAAAGTTCTGAGTGAGCAAACCATTAAACGTGTTTCAAAGCGTACATTTTAATAGAATTAATGTATCTCTAAGAAATATTAAATTTGTTGAATGAAGTTTACTTTAATGTCTATCTCTTTTCCACACTGATATGTCCCGCTTACACACATCTGAAGCTGAATGCATTTATCTAAAATATGTAATGTTTTATTGAACAATAGGTTTTCTTTGTTAATAATAGCATTTGCATTCTTAAAAAAATTTGTAGGAATGTATAAAAAAATGTAATATTCAAGCTAATAAAGACTTTCTTTGTATAAAACACACACACACACACACACAATGCATCTGCATTCTTAAAAATTATTTTTAATAACTTTAAAACTTATATAGTACTTAATAGACTTTAATGAAAATGTGTTATGAAGAAAAAAGTTTCGCTATAAATAACAATAGGTTTGCATTCAAAAGTATGTAATTTAAAAAATGCAATATTTAATGTGAACAAGGATTTTCTTTGTATAACAATGAAAGCTTTTATAGTGCATTCTTGAAAAATTTAAAGTAAACAAACTGTAAAAGGGATAATTAATAACAATTAATTTTAAAAGTTTTGAGAAGAAATTTATATATAAGACATCATCCCTTTAGTAAATCTTTAATTACTCATCAACCCTCATTGCATCTACACAATGACCGAATCATTAAACATCTTTCAAAACGTACATTTAGATGATGCTATAATTAAATCAGATATTCACACCTATCTTCCGTATGGCTCTTCTAAGTATGGACCTTCCGAAGAAATACGCATTTTAATTCAAAGTCAGGATCTAATTACAGCTACTTATGATAGTTTTCTGTACATAGAAGGTAAGCTGAAGAAAGAAGATGAAGGAAAATCATGTAACTTAACCAATAATTTCCCCAACTTCCTTTTCGAAGAGATTCGTTATGAGTTAGGCGGTCAAAGAGTGGACGTTTGCCGAAATCCCGGCATAACATCTACACTTAAAGGATATATTTCTTATACGACAAGCAAGAGCAAAGCATTAAGCCATTTGGGGTGGTCACCAAAGAATGAGGAACCATTACAAGTAGAATTCGATGAGGAAATGGAGAAAAATCCTTTACAGTATGCATACCATTGAACCACATAATTGGAATAATGGAGGATTATCATCAAGTGATCGTGAATATGCGTCAAGAGTTGATTTTAATTCGATCTAGAAGCGATACAAACTGCTACTATGGTGACGTTGATGCGGAAATAACCCTAAATAAAATTCAATGGAAAGTACCACACTTAACCCTTAGTGATGCGCGAAACTGAACTTGTTTGAAGGAATAAATAAGAATTCTATTGTTACTGTTCCATTTCGTCAATGGGAGTTATATGAATTACCTGCTTTAAAACAAGCAACCTCTGATATATGGCCAATAAAAACGTCAACGCAACTAGAAAAACCGCGCTGGATAATTGTTGCATTCCAACAAGGTAAAAGGTACACAAAGTCTGCAAGAGCCGGAAACTTTGATCACATTAACATCAGGAACCTTAAAGTACATCTGAATTCAGAGTATTATCCCTATGAAGCAATGCATTTGAACTTCAGTGCTAACCAATACATACCTGCCTATCGCAATTTTTTGAACTTCCGATGTGACTACTATGATGAAGATAATACAGATGCGTTATTCAACTACACCGAATTCAAATCATGTCCAGTATTTGTAATGAACTGTTCTAAGCAGAATGAATCCTTAAAAAACTCAACAGTAGACATCAAATTGGAAATGGAAACACTAACACCTTTCGATAATGGAATCATTGCCTATAGTCTTATTCTCCACGATGCTATTGTGCAGTACAACCCACTCACCGGAGAAGTGAAAAAATTATAATCTGTATTATATAAATAAAAATGTTGTAATTATTCGTTTAGTTTCATTTCATCCATCGAAGATGAAAGTAGTTGCGCAGAAACAAAAACTACCAATTCAAAATCATGACTTTGATGAAAAGTCTGGTACTTCAAAACATGGCGATTTACTTCCTAATAGTATACGTGGCATTATATGTGGCCTCCAACAGCAGAAATACAACAGTCTTAAAACTACCCGCATTGATAATGAAAGAACGTTTGAAAGTACTTATAAACCTCTAATAGAACCCCTAACTGAAATAGCGAATAAAATGCATCCTGATAAGAAAACAAAGGAGTCCGTTAAACCCAAAAACTCGCCCTTGTTCATATTTCGAAGAAAACATGCTACTACTAGCCCGCTAGCACACTCATTAGCAACGAAGACAAGCCCCTAGCACAACTTCCGCTGTTTCAAATAAATCCCCCTCCTCGTACACCACCTTTCCTAGAAACATCTGTTGTAGGAGAGATTACTACCGAGGAACCTCTTAGTATCACAGATGATTCCTGTAATGAACCCATCTCTGAAGAATTTCTCGAGCAGTACCACGAATTACCTCGTATATATGTTGAACGTATTATGAGGGATCTTGAAGGTGCTATTGATCACACTTATAGAGTCCACTACGACGCCAAAACAGACAAATGGGCAATTGGTAATACCCCCATCACAATTAAAGGAAAGGATATGATCATTAATGGTGTCACGTATAAAGGGACTCCAGGTTTATATGATCTGCTTATTATGAATGAACCCGATTTAAATCTAGTAAATTCAAAGGATAGAAAGAATTATAAACGTATTTTAGCAGCTACGAATGTTGCAAGGCGAGATTATGATGTAAGTGGACAGATTCGAGGAAGCCGCAGCAAAAAGTATACACAAATAATTAAACCCTTGCTGTCATCACCCACAACTCAAGGAGGTGGAGCTATGTTTTTTAAGGAATTAACAAATAGGCCAATTGAATATAAGTATTGGAATGATGTACATGAACTAATTCGTGATCTAGAAGTATTGTGGGCAGAAAAATTGGCTGGAAACACCGGTGTCGTAAATGATATAATATCAATTGTAGAGGAATTGTATGAAGATGGATACATTGAAAGACCAAACACTAGTTTTCTGAACAATATAAATCAGACTGTATTGATGTCGACATATCATAACTAAAATGCCTCTTGATAAATTTGGACGGTCACATGCCCAGTATCAATTTAAGAAATTAACCCCTCAGTTTCAACTTATTGATGATAATCAATTCGATATCGAGAATAAGAGACTCAGCAATGTTGCCAACCCCATAGATCCTCAAGATGTCATCACCAAGCAATACTATTTATCGACAAGGTTGAATTTGGATGGAAACCGTTTGACCCAGTTGGCGGATCCGGAAGAAGATGGTGATGCTATAAGTAAAGGATACCTTGATTTTGTCTGCAAGCAATTCAGAAAGCTGTTAAAGGAACTTTAACGCTTATCTAGTGTTGGAGGAAAAACTACATCAACTTAAAGAAATTGTGGATCATGTCCAAATTACAACTCGTCAATGAATTGCATAAACCCGCAAGAAAAATTTTAAACGAAGGCGCACAATAATTAAGGGATATGATGACCTCTGGCAAGCAGATTTGGCGAATTTAACACATATGCCAAACAAAATAAGGGCTACAGGTATATTTTAGTAGTTATTGACTGTTTTTCGAAATACTTGTGGACCAAAGGATTAAAAACAAAACGGGCTTGGAAGTTGCCAAGGCCATGCGCAATCTTCAAAACGGGCCGGAACCCTTCCAATTTGCAGACAGATGCAGGAAAAGAATTCTACAATGACCATTTCACTAAACTAATGCAGCGTTATGGGTCAACCATTACTCCACCTATAGTACAAAGAAGGCAGCAATTGCGGAACGAGTGATCAGGACCGTTAAGTCTGCCCTATAAAAGTCATTCAGCCTACAGGGTAAATATAAATGGATTGATACAATTGACACCGTAACGATGGATTATAACAATCGTAAGCATAGAACTACAGGAATGAAGCCCAAAGATGTCGGTAATCATACAAAGCTAGAGGCTTACACTCACATAAAAATAGTTGATAGGAATCGTTATTGTGTGGGTGACATAGTACGAATCAGTAAATTTAAAAGTATTTTCGCTAAAGGATACACCCCAATTGGTCAAGTGAACTATTCAAGATTGTGAAAGTTTGCATTACTAACCCAACCACCTACATGTTGGAGGACATGAAAGGATCACCTGTACTGGGAGGCTTTTATGAACATGAATTACAGAAAACAAAGCATCCGGATGTGTACCTTGTGGAAAAAGTGCTTCGCTCCAAGAATAACAAGTTATTCGTAAAGTGGTGGGGATTGGATGAAAGATCATGGATCAATAAAGACGATTTAGTTTTATAACATAGCTATAGGGTTTGTAACTTTTAAATGAATTAAAACCACATAAAAAATTATAATTGTATTTATTTAAATATTACATCATCTTATATAGTAAACCTAAAGTATTTCTATAATCGTTTAAATTACTAGACGGCCATATTCCCGAATCTGGTCCACATCTCCATCCCAAGTAGGAGTCACCTTTCTCAATGTTTTCCAAAATCC
The DNA here is from genome assembly GCA_036346205.1 of Vesta saturnalis. Lineage (NCBI taxonomy): Eukaryota > Metazoa > Arthropoda > Insecta > Coleoptera > Lampyridae > Vesta > Vesta saturnalis. Next base: position 2,209,903 of record JARFJB010001033.1, on the reverse strand, counting down.
AGCTGTAAATTTTGTGGTGTTCCTCATTTTCCCACGGTTGAAACTTATATGTAATGTTTTGTTCTAACAATACTTCAATTAAAATAGTGAGGACTTGTAATTAGCATAATATGCTGCTGTCTCGATACATTAACTTATAATAGAGAAGTGTCTTTATAAACAATATTTTGTACGCTAGCATTTGTACACAATGAATCACCCCATAATAACTTGTATATGTACATTTTAAGGGTATGTCACCAAGTAAATTCATGCCATCTAAAATCCTATTTACATCATTAGAGGTTAACGAACCTTTATCTGTACACAAGTTCGTAAAACTTTTAATGGTATTGTCTAAGCTAATTTTTCTATCAAATAATGTCTTAATAATTACTGCATTTGCACACTTTGAGTTTATAGCACACCAGTTAAAACACTCATCGGGAATAACAATATTTTGCAATATATTCAATATAAATGTATAGTTTTCAGGAGAGGTCAAAGAACGCTTCAGGTACTTTTTGTAGATTTGATCACTAGTGCACTGCAGCTCTTCCTGCAAGCTGTCCTGAAGACTGCTCATTGTTTACTGAAAGTTGTACCCCCAGGGTCTAGTATCAGTGAAATCAAAATTTACTAAGCGTTTATCATCATAAGGATTGAGTATGACTTTATTTTGTTTAATGGTAAACACATCATGTTTCTTTGATCTTATGAGGTGTTGATAGCGCTTTATTACGCCACCATCAAATAAAACCTGTTTATAATCATTAATAGTGATCTGCCTCACACTTGCGTGGGTAGAACCCTTTGATTTTTTTACAACCTTTTCATCAACCGCGTAAGCATACATTTTTGCACGAAGTCCTACAAATTCAACCATAATTTTGCCATGATTTTCATCTTTCATTAAGCCGGGGACCTTTTTATTTACTAATGGGAGTCCAAAGATGTTGTCGGGACTATAATCAGATGTATCGAATTTATCAATGTCCTCTTTAATACATTCATAGATATCAGGAACCGAAAAGGCGTATATGAGACTATCCGTATCCGTGTACAAGAGCTTAGCACTATTATGGAACTTGGGTAGCGTGTAACCGTAATGAAAATTATATAAAAAAGTTTTCGAAACGTCTAAAACACTGAATCCTGCATATATAGGTTTATTGAAATATACTTCAAGCTTATTCATTTCAATGATAAGCATATCATTGTCAAATATTGAATATGAAAATTTGGTTTTGATATGTAAGCACGAGCACCATAGCGACCCTCCCATTTCGTTACTAGCCGTATGTCCTTATGCTTACGTACATTTTCCATCAGCTTCCCGAAAACACTATTAATCATTAATTTATAGAAATTTTGTCGAATTCATTTTGAGATTGCTGACGCATGGCTGTATTTAAATCTATATATTTTTTAACCACGGGGACTGTTTAAAACGTAATATACGGTGTGCTTTTACCAACTTCAATCCATATTTTAAATATACTTTTAAATTTCTGTAATGAATTACATAATTACGTTTTGGATACAGGGTAAGTAGTAATTTTTTCAGTCTGGAATCAGGCGTGGGTGGAACCACATATTCGGGTGCAAGCGGTAGATCACTGTGACTCTCATGTATTTCTATGAGATAGTCTAAATCGCACTCAACTATATAACCAATTTCCGAATCATCAGGGTGGTTTATTAAATCCAAAGCTTCAAAATTAGCTTCACCAACAAAGGAAATATCGCCAAATGGTAGAAATTCTGACATGGCGGCTCTATATAAATTATTTACGTCGTAGTACATTAAATACACACTTTCGGAAGTAGGACCAAATTTTTCCCCCTTGTACTTATTGTTAGCTTTAGCATACCCATTTGAACATTAAGCTACACCACTTCAATCCCTCTTTCAATAAACATTAGCATATCAATGTCTGTAAATAATTCTAACTTTACTTGTGTAATTTTAAGCATAGCATCGAATGCTAAACCGGGAGCTGTATAATAGTGTAGAGGATCAAGGTCGTAAGTACTTAAACAAGTTTGCCTAAAGTTTTCGAAAATATCTGCTAAAAGTAGAACGTCTGTTTTAAATACAAATCTGAGTACTCCCTAACGATTTAATACTAAATTTGTTCCAAACGTTAACCGCATGCGCAAAACTCTCATCACTGATTCCCTCATTATTAAGATGACTGAAAATGCTTCGTCAGGAGGAGCGTGGTCTCATTCAATTTATCCAACGTATCAATATACTCATAAGGAAACACACCTTTGCGAACTACTAGAGAAAATTCCTCCTCATTGTTGCAACTAGCGCGGGAAATAATTTTTTTACTATCCTCCAAATAATCTGACAACTTTTCAATACTACTGCTCATAAATCTGAAAGAGTCAATAAATCTAAACTTAATTTTGGTGCCTTCCATTACCTTCGTGAAAGAGATATATCTTTCTTTGTTTATGGGTAGCAGTGAAATCAAACCGGGAACACTAGCCAATTCTCTAATGATGAAATGAAAATCATAACCTGATAAATTATGGAACACAACTGGCAGAATGTGGGAGTCTGTATAGTTTAGGTTACACGCCTGGTGCGCTGCCCCGAAATGCCCCGTAAGATGATTATGGTCTCTAACTTTTATATCAGAATTAGTAAATGGTTTTCGACAAATGTCACAAATCGTGGCACTTTCAAATTGCTCAACCTGACTGAGACTTAAAGTAGCCATAGGAATTATTTGATTGATTATTTCGGTAGCCCAATGTGCAATACTTTGAAGCTCGTTAACAAACCATTGAATGCAATCCTTTCCTCTATAAAGACTAAATCGGGATAAAGAATCATCATATGAACACTTCAAATAGTAGGCAATGCTGAAAGGTGTGTGTTTGGAGTGAAATAGAGTATTACCTTCGATACCATTTGCACACTTCTCTAAAATACTTTCTAAATCGGCATAAATGACAAATGGCACCTTTTCTTGGAATGCGAAATTTTTGAACTGTAAATTCATTTCCGCTTCGGTAGGCAGCCTAGTAGAGCATTGATTAAGTTGACTGCAATATGTTAAATGCTTTTCTAAAACTACATCAGACCAAAAATGATTCAAACACCGGTTACAAATTACTTTCTTATGACCATCCTTTGATATCTGTTTTGAAAATAAAGCTGACATATTTTTAATCCATGTGAAATGGTATACAGTGTTATCCGCGGCCTGATCAGAAAGTATTAAAAGATTTATGGGTTCTCTATCGCTTTGCTGATTACTCAATACAAGGGGTGCAACTTTTTTACCATTTATGCAATACAAATTAATTGCGAGGTTGTTTAGATTCTCAAATTTTTTTACATCATCCAACTGAATGGGAAGTGAATTGAATCGTACTTCAAAACATCTCTAAAATGAGGATAGCTAGAAGTTCGGTCTGATTTTTGTGAAGCAGGGTATAATGCCGAAACAACAGCCCACAGGAAGCAAAACTCATCGTTATTTTTAACATTAACAATAGCATGCTTTACTTCTATGAAGCGAGGAACTTTAGCATAGGTTGAATGACCGCCTCTAAATGGGACATAGCTATTAATATTTACTTTTAAATGTAAGACTTCATGTACTGCCCAACCGGAATCCCTTTCAGAAAACTCCTCTAATTTTATCCGCAACTTATCATACACGTATTCATTGTACCAGACACGTATATTGGTTGAAATATCAATAACGCAATTTTTTGTGGCAAAAGTCTTCAACTCAATACTATGATTTTGGGGTTGCATGAAATTGCAGCCTAAGACCACATTTACCTTTAGCATAGACTGCCTTAACATTAATTTCACCTTACGTGCAAAACTATTATATGTGTTTAGTAAAAATATCAAAGGGTCCTTAATGTTTGACATATTGATTATAATTCCTGTAAGCAGCCTACCATTAAAACATGAGTCTAGGGGGTACCAACGTAATTTATGCATACCTTTTTTATTGACAATTCCACTACCAACCTTCTCTGAAGCGTTCATTAATCGTCTCAATCTAACCAGATAGCACTTGAGCAATGCTAAATTGCTCTCAAGCTTAAGCAAGCTTTCATTGGTCTTATAATAAATTTTATGTTTAATTATATCTTGCAATAGCTTGATATTGGTGTTAACTATACGAATGTGCCTGGCAAATTCCTTTTTTGTTTTCAATAAGGGAACAATGCGCTTTGTTAAATTAACCATCTCACTACTACTTGGCATACTCATAGCTAGCAATATGAAGCACACACGTAACAATGCTCTTCACAACGGTTCTAGTCACGATTGTAAAAATATGATGCACAAATTGGTGAGTAATAATAGTTACTCTTTACGTTTAACAAATTGTTCTTCGGTTTACAATAAAACTTTTAGTTAGGATTGTAAAAATATGATGCACACACTGGTGATTAATAATAGTTGCTTTTTACTTTAGGTAATTTGTTGTTGTGACGATTGTAATGTATCGACTGACGTGGGACTGTTCTTTATCTACTTATATAGAGATAAGTTCGGGTAAGGTCGGATAAGTTCGGCTCACCTTTTCATAAGCTACGACTCAACAATAGATCGTCTTTATTCTTTTACCTTGAAAATTGTAAGCATAGACTTTGAAGCGTTATCTTTGTTCTTGATTTCCTAGAATTGAGATTACAATTTATTTTATAACTGGACTAGAAGAATGAATCACTTTTGTTCTTTTACCTTGAAAATTGTAAGCATAAACTTTGAACAATGGGCCCCTGTTTGATTTCCTGGAATTGAGATAACAATTTATTTCTAACTGAACAATGGATCGTCTTTGTTATCAGAGGTGTGACCTTGTAAGCATAAACTTTAAATCATTGAACAAAGCATCGTCTTTGTTCATGATTTCTCAGAATTTTAGAAGCTATGACTCATCCATAACAATAGATCGTCTTTGTTCTCTCATGTAACCTTGTAAGCATAGACTTTGAACCGTTAACAATGAGCCCTCTTTGTTCTTGATTTTCTCAGAATTGAGATAACAATCTATTTTTATATCTGAACAATAGATCGTCTTTGTTCTCTCACCTTGAAAATTGTAAGCATAGACTTTGAAGCGTTGACAATACATCGTCTTTGTTCACGATTTCTCAGAATTGGAGTGTATTTAGATAACAATCTATTTTTATAACTCATCCAAAACAATGATAAATATAGACTTTGAACAATAGACCGCCTTTGTTCTTGATTTCCTAGAAGTGAGATGTATTTAGATAACAATCTATTTCTTATAACTCGACCAGAACAATGAATCGCTTTTGTTCTTTTACCTTGAAAATTGTAAACATAGACTTTGAACAATGCATCGTCTTTGTTATTGATTTCCTAGAATTTTAGAAGCTAGACAGAGCCAAAACAATGAATCACCTTTGTTATCAGAGGTGTGACCTTATAAGCATAGACTTTGAACAATGGGCCCCTTTTGATTTCTCAGAATTGAGATGTGGTCGTATGGAAACGGTTGAAACAGCTACCTGTTTTAGGAAACGGCTACCTGTTTTAGGAAACGGCTACCTGTTTTAGGAAACGGCTACCTGTTTTAGGAAACGGCTACCTGTTTAGGGGAACGGCCACCTGTTTAGAGCACTTGAGGGGGCGTGGCTTTGAAACATGCACCTCAGGGCTCTTGATTTCCTAGAATTGAGATAACAATCTATTTTTAACTGAATAATGGATCGTCTTTGTTATTAGAGGTGTGACCTTATAAGCATAAACTTTAAATCGTTGACAATGGATTGCCTTTGTTCCTGAAAGAGATGTCTTTAGATAACAATCTATTTCTAACTGAACAATGAATCGTCTTTGTTCATTTACCTTGAAAATTATAAGCATAGACTTTGAACAATACATTATTCATGATTTCTCAGAATTGAGATAACAATTTATTTTTATAACTCGACCAGAAGAATGAATCGCTTTTGTTCTTTTACCTTGAAAATTGTAAGCATAGACTTTGAACAATGCATCGCCTTTATTCTTGATTTCCTAGAATTGAGATAACAATCTATTTTTAACGGAACAATAGATAGTCTTTGTTCTCTCGTGTGACCTTGAAAGCATAGACTTTGAACAATGCATCGTCTTTGTTATTGATTTCCTAGAATTTCAGAATGACTCAGCCAAAACAATAGATCGTCCTTGTTCTCTCATGTGACCTTGAAAGCATAGAATTTAAACAATGGGCCTCCTTTGTTTCTCAGAATAGGGCGTGGCCTAGAAACATGCATAGACTTGCCTGAGACCGAGGGCAATGACCTTCAGGACAATCAACAATCTAGTAACTTTTCTAGTGACTTTTCTAGTGACCTTGAAGGACTCGTGCAAGCATAACCTTGAAGAGGCGGGGTTACACACCTACCACGTGGCCGAGGTGGCCTTGAAGATGACGACCTTGATAAACCGTGTACTTGGACGTAGGCAATGTGATGACCTTGAGGTATATACATCGATGTATGCAATGCTTACGATGACCTTGACTTTGAGCAGAAACACTCGTAGAAAAGTATAGTAGAAAAGTGGACAGAAGTGGTAGCTATACTACTGTAACGCTAACTAGAAAGAGTACAGGCTAATTAAGCCTACGAGACAATAATGCACATAAGGCAAAGAAATAATGGTTGTTCAACAGAAAGCTTTATATTTCTGAAATCTTCGGCGGGACAGAACACAAAGCTTTACAAATAATATAAATCAAGCATAATATATGCTAAAGTTTCTGGGTAAATGCCACCTTTACAGGACCCAGAACATAAATCCCGCACAGTTAAGTAAAGAATGATTAATTTCCGCAGAATATTCCTGCGATAACGTTTCAGAACCGAAAAAATATAATTGGTTAATAAAACCAGTACACCACTTACCTTTTTAGTGCTTTAGTAAATTAAGACAGAAAAAAATTTGTGATTAAAATGAATGGAAACAAATAGCACTATCAGATATCCAGAAGGAGACGGCACCACAATGAGTTAGGTAGAACAAATATAAACAAAAATCTCGCCACTGGAATAAGAAGAAACGACAAACAAAGCATACATTATTTAAAACCGAAGTGCATGAACAAACACGCGTTCAATTACAGTTAAAAAATAAATAAATAAATAAATAAATAAATACATACATAAATAAATAAGTAAAACGAAAATTATATCTACGGTATCCCTACCCTATCAAGATGTCTCATATAAAATTTGTAAAGTAAAACAAATAACAGTCTGTATAAAGCAGTCAAAAGGGTATGAAAAAATAAGCAAAACTTTTAAATAGTGTATGCTCAAGCAAATCTTAAATTTAGCATTCTTCAAATAGTAGTGTGACAAAAAATACAGCTACATTTACAATTAATAAGCTAATGGCGAGCGTGGATCACCCTGTATTAACCTATTGAACGTTAGTTCTAAAATAATAACGGCAACGTCATACAGGGTGTTACAAAAAAGTAGGCCAATCCATTAACCACATATTCCTTGGGACAAAATAAGGGGACTTTTCTTATGTCACTTTTCATTTGAACGCTTCATTTTTGATATACAGGTGTCAAACTTCACTTTTAGAAGTGTATTTTTTATTATCTCTGGTGTGTTTAAGATATCGTTTTCAAATTTGGTACAAATCTTACTTTTCAAGTGCACCTCTGTATGATTTTAAGTAAAAATTCAAAGAACTAATAGAAAATAAGAGGGTGTGGCAACCTTTAACCACCCATTTTTTCTGACGAACGACTATGAACGTCGCATCCATTTTTTATAGGAGTTTGATGATTTATTTAACTTTTTGGCTCTTGTAAAATTTTAATTTGATGCTTCCTTTATGACATCCTTTAGTTATTCGACTAGGTGTTTTAAAAATTTTTTTATTTTATTAATCAGAGTAAATTCATAATAATAACCTGAAACAATCAATTGTGCTAATAATTATAATAGGAAGTTGGATGCAAATAATTAAATTAAATGTTCGACGTGTCTACCACCTTGGCGAATGCACCTTGTGGCTGTTTTATAACTGAAAACCGAATATTTTGGGAAATATTCGGTTTCAATCTAAATACCTCTGCACCTTCTGCGATGCGATCCCTCAATTGATTTAGATTTATTGTTATTTATTATGCAAAATAATTTGAAAAATAGGCTTATCTTAAAGTTCGTAACAATGTCTGTCAATTACTTCTCTTGTGTTTTAGCTTTATTTGCAACGGTTTCAAGGATATTTGAGTTTGAAAATTCGGCTCATTTTAGTTTTTCTAAATAACTACGAAAGTTGGCAACATTGATCAAAACTCAAAAGTCATTTGATTGGTCTTGAAATTCTGCCCAATATTGCTAATTTAACCGACTCTGTAACTGTTATAATAACAAAGTTACCCATAGAAGCTTAGTTAAAAATAAATCCATAATAATGGCTGGTTGAGTTAATAATTCAATACTATGTCGCATACAAAAAAATTTAATGTTCGATGCGTGCACAGCCTTCGCGATTGCACCTTTTTTTTTTTAATAATTGAAAACCTAATATTTTTTATACGTCTTGTCAAATGTTCCTCAAATTAATCGCTGTAAAAATTTCGAACGACTATTGAGTTCAAACGCTAAACTGAATAATAAGGTATTGCCAATAGAGGAATATTTTGGAATTTTCTAAAATGACTGATATGATTTTAATTATGGGTAAGATTTCAAATAAAATCTCTAGAGTGTACATTTTGAATAATCATTCTCACTTTAGGAACATGTGATTCTAATGCTAGTTTAGCTTCAAGGCGTTATGTAGAAATGTATCCAAATCGGTATCACCCAAAAGGAAATTTTTCTTGAGTTTAGTACGCCGCCTAAGAGACACTGGAAAATTCAAACAACAACGAATAGGAACATGTGACGGCCACGTAAAATTACACCAAATCAAGAGGAACAAATTTCGCAAACAGTTGAACAAAATCCGGGTACTAGGATTACAGCTCGACAGATTGAAATGATATAAATTCGACAGACGTGCATTGAATTTTAAAACGTCACTCATTACATCCATATCATGAGCATAGAGTACAGAACTTATCGCCGCAAGATTTTGAGGCAAGAAACATATTTTACAACTGGGTCTGTAATGAAAATAACCGTAACCGCCGGTTTGTTAGATCCATTTAATTTTCGGATGAAGCTACCTTTACGCGAAATGGTATAACGAATATCCACAACACCCATGTTTGGGCAGATGAAAATCTAAGAGCTCTTGTAGAGATCAGTCATCAAGTAAATTTTAAAGGAAACGTATGGGCAGGAATTTTAGACAATTTTCTTTTAGGTCCGGTATTTTGCCACCAAACTTAAATGCCGAACATTTTTATTTTTTACAAAATGGGTTTACAAATTTACTTGATTACGTACCTATAGCTATTCGTCAAAATATGTGGTTTCAACTTGACGGAGCTCCGCCACATTATGGCTATAATGTTCGGAACCAATTGAACCAATAAGGTCGGGGACAGGATGCGCCTATTCATTGGCCACCTCGTTCCCCGACTTACATCCACTGGACTTCAGTTTTTGGATTCATGAAAGGTTTTGTTTATACGGTTCCAATAATAAATCAAAATCAATTGAGGGATCGCATCGCAGAAGGAGCAGAGGTATTTAGATTAAAATCGAATATTTTCCAAAATATTCGGTTTTCAGTATAAAAAAGCCAGAAGGTGCATTCGCGAAGGTGGTGGACAAATCGAACATTTAATTCAATTATTTGCATCCAACTTCGTTTTATAATTATTAGCACAATTGATTGTTTTAAGTTATTATTATGAATTTATTCTGATTAATAAAATAAAAAAAATTGTTAAAAAAATCGCAACACCTAGTCGAATAACTAAAAGTATGTCATAAAGGAAGCATCAAATCAAAAGCTTACAAGAGCCAAAAAAGTTAGATAAATCATCAAACTACTACAAAAAATGGATTCGACGTTCATAGGCGTTCGTAAGACAAAAATGGGGGGTTAAAGGTTACCACACCCCTCTTATTTTTCTATTAGTTCTTTAAATTTTTTACTTAAAATCACACAGAAGGTGCATTTAGAAAATAGTAAGATTTGTACCAAATTTGAAAACGATATCGTAAAACACACCAGAGATAATAAAAAAATACACTTGTAGAAAGTGAAGTTTGACACCCTTTATATCGAAAAGGAAGCGTTCAAATGAAAAGTGACATAAGAAAAGTCCCATTATTTTGTCCCAAAGAATAGGTGGTTATCGGATTGGCCTACATTTTTGTAACACCCGGTATATTAAACTTAAAATGTATCTACAATATCAATGTATTGTAAAAATATAGAACATTTTCTAACACCTCTCAATTTTCTTTTTAAGCCAATCGAAAAATCTTATTTTTCTGTAATCACAAATTTTATTTATTTTGAAAACAAAAACATCCAATTTTCTTTGGTGGGTAAAACAATGGAGTGTTTCCACTGAACATTCTCGTATACGTATATACTATACCATAAAGTACTAGGGGATTTATATAACTACATAATAAAACTACGTACATGCAAACAGAAACTGAAATTTTTTAATCTCATATGTGATGTCTTTCAATACTTTAATTCTACTCTAAAATAAAAATGACAATAAGTTTCTTCAGGATGTTCACTTCTTGTTCAATATATATTTTAATAGTGTTTTAAAATACACTTTCAAATATTAATGTGTAATGTCCAACGCCTTGTATTAAAAAAAATTAAAAATAAATTTCTAAGTAGAATCTAATGTTTAACGCTGCTACGAAATTTTGAATAAGTACGCCATTTTTAAGTGTAAATGCAAATTAGAAACAAAATTTACAAAATAGTTTAACAATAAAAAATTAATTTCCTGTCCGGGCGTTAATCCTCCCCCTCCTTGCATTACCAGTCCAATTACATAACCCTGTAGCCGTTTGGTACTTTTATGTTTAATGTTTATTGTTAGCATATTATTAAATTGTTACAGATTTTGTAATTTTTACCATTTTTGTTCATTTTCAATTCAATAATTAAACTGACGTATATATGCTATTTTCACGATTTTTATTGATGCTGCACAATCACGATCGAAAACCTTAGTTAAAAGTCTCAATTAATATAAGAACAGTTTCTTTATCTAAATGTCATTTCCCACATATTCTGTTATTCTCTACCAGAGCGTGTGGAGGAGGTATTAAGCAACAAAATTTCGTAACACTGTTATTGTTAGTAAACTGACTTAGGTAATTTTTTTTATCCAATAAGCTTAAAATCAGTCACTTGAATGGAAGAAACTTGTTTTACAAAATAGATACGTATATACTCTCTATTACAGAGGCTTTGGTTTATTTAGATACCTTAATGGCTGCAGATTCATGAATATTGTTTTTTAATGAGAAGCCGAAGTGGACGAGGAAGTGGTATAAGTATGTATGTTTTTAAAATCATCGTTAAAATTTAACGCAATGCAATATCTCGCATTCTTTAAGCAAATTTGCTATAATCTATGCTAGATGTAATCTATAAACCACATAAGTTTCAACTTTTTAAAGGAGTTTCGTCGAGATACTACCTTGTATCGAAACTATCTTTTGCTTAGGAGGTTTCAACGTCGATATTCTGCGTCACAAAATAGCTGAAATAGAGTTAGCATTGTTACTCTGGAAAGGCTAGGCCTTACACAAATTATCAAGGAATCGATTACAATTACTATACATTCCATAACAGTTACTGGTATAATGTTAAAAAACATAACGTGGCAACGACAGGCGTTTTAAATGCGACCAGAGCTAGTACAACGTTCAGACAGGATTTATATGTTCAAACCGCATGATTCTCATAAATCTGAGTCATTTTAAATATTTTATAGTTACAAGTTATATATATTATTACTTGTAAAGGATATTTAAGTGCTATACTATGAACTTCTTAATCATATATATTAATAGTAAAGTCGTCTTTCTGTTTAGTAATCTAGCGTGCCTTCTAGACGTGTTTGTCTCTTTTGTATTACTTTATATGTGGGTCTGAGAAGGTGTCACAACTATTTATAGTAATAAATACCTTTCTCCTATCGGTATGTCTTCTGCTGCACCGAAATCGAAATTTACCTGAAACAAAAGACAAAATATCAATATTTTGAGGTCCCTTAATAACATCATACACAGTAGTTATTAACGTCATAAGGCCGATACGTAGCAAATATCGGACGTGGTTGAAGCTGTAAATTTGACGGTGAGTTTATTTGAAGTTATTTTACAATGTTTGCATTTCAGGCACTTTTACATTTAATTTTTATTTTTTTATTTTCATCTTCACTAATGAGAAGTGGAATTCTGAAACGTCTTAATCCTGCAAATTCATTCATTTGTGAATGGGCATACAAATCCAGATTTATTTCAACCCTGAAGTAATATTACGCAACAATTTCCAAAACGCTGAACTAGCATGCTGTCGTTTCGTTATCTACAGTGTGACCAAGAATAAGGTATTCTGATTTCATTCATTACTCATAATATTAATTATTCATTAGGTTATAACCTTACTAACATTAGCATTAAGGTATTTCCGTTTATAATTAAGTATAGGTTGTGTAATAACATTTGTTATTGTAGATATTTTTTTATAACTTTATTGTGTAATGGTTTACTTGTTTATTCCATATTTAAAAACAAGTTGGCGTCCGAGTATTTGACATTTAGTTTCAGGAAGAAGCATATATATATATATATATATATATATATATATATATATATATATATATATATATCTTAAAATCCACAATTAACTATGTTCTATACATTTTTTTTTTTGATACGAGGCGTAATTTGGTGGCAAAAAGTTCCTAAGGTGGAATTTGAAGTGTTTCTAAATATCTTGCAATGCTCGAATAACGATTGATTTTATCAGAAAATGGGTAGATAATTTAATTTTGCATAACTGTTTTTGTATAAAATTTTCGAAAATGCTTAAAATGTATTATCCTTATTTTTATGATAGCGGACTGCTTTGGTAATTTTTGAAGTTGGCATCTAGATGTCTATTAACCTCTATCTGGCATGAAGACATAAACGTTGTTCGTAAAGTGTTTCCTGCTTTCACTATGAACGTGTTACAATGAAGTTGGATAATATTTCTTTTTAGTTTCTTTTTTATGAATTAGATGGTAGTGTGGTGTTCCACAACAGGTATTTACATTAGCAATATGAATAATGAGTAATGAATGTAAACGGCAATGAATAGCCGTAACTGTGGATAATAACAAAAAAGTGACTATTGTAGGTAGTTACAGAAAGTTCATCTTAAAGAAAAATTCATTTATCAAATTTTTATTGCTGACATCAGTTTCCTATCGAAAAGAACTTTAGCCCAAATGTAGAATCCATCACTGCTTTTATTAACAATGTAACATAGATTTTCAGCAAACTTCTATATTGAATTTAATTTCTATATGTTCTAATTATACATAGCTTATTTGAGTAGTCCAGACTACCGTAAAAGTCAGAAGTACATGGATCGATTAAGTTTTAGTTGGCATCTTGCCTTTAAGACAATTTTTATTGTCTTATTTTATTAGAGAGGTCAGTTGTTTTATATTTTTCTATCATCAATTTAAAATATAATAGATCTATTGGAGACAAAAGTTTTTTGTTATAGATTCGTAAACTGGTCATTTGTTTTTGTTGACCCTAATCGATTATAACTTTCCAGATAGAACGATAATGTACAAAATGATTGGATTCAATATGTTTCTTGTAAAACTCTATTAAATCTTGAGATAGTTCTTAAAAGTACTTTGATTGAAGTTTTGGTTGAACACACCTGTTAATATAAATAGATGCTTTTTAATGGAATAAAATCTGTGAGAACAGCTTTTAGAAATGATGTAACGTTCGTTATTTTCTTTATTTCAGTTAGTTACTATACAAGACAATAAGACGTGAAAGATGCTAATTCAAGAGTGGCAATAGCTACGAGTGAATTTTCTTTCACAAGATGTTAATTTTCCTTTAACCCTTTCAAATATCCATGGCGGTTTAGATTACATAAAAGAATAGATAAAATTAATTCATTCTACATTCATTCAAAAACGTACACTTTTGCATTATTTGTAGAGTAAAACTTTATCGTATAGTGCACTAGTGCAATAAAATTGTTATTTCTCGCTATGAATACGCACTAACTTGATTTAAAAAGCACACCTAAAAATATATAAATGTCAGTAAAATATGGATTGACAATAGAACTAAACTTCATTATTGTATAAATGCTAAAGATTTTAAGTTATTACGCCTTTGACTTCATATTTTGAAGTAATATTGTTTAGATGAAACATCATTAGGACATTGTGTAATTATTAAATTATTATAGTTAAATTTACCACAATTCAAGCAATCAAATATTTCATTTCATTTAAAATTGTCATAAAAAAAATTTTTGTTTTTACGATTGAGTGAACGAAGGTAGTTTCATGCGCACTCTCCCGTTATATTTTAGTAATTTTTTTTTAGGGAATAAAATTTGAAATATTTAAAACATAAATGACTGTGACCAAAAGACCTTTTTCTAGCACCCCACCAGAAATCAGTTTATTCACAACTGAAGCATCTTTAAATTTAATATCCAGCAAATTACGGTAACAATGATAATCGATCATAATTAATTATTAAATAGTATAAAATATTTTTCTTCCACTTATGGTAACTTAGTAAAACCATTTTTTAATGAACGTAGAAAAACTATAAACTCGTGAAAAAAGCGTTAATTGCACTCGACGTGTTGTCCAACTCAGCCTAAATGCCTCGTTGCGAAAACGCACGTGGCGTGCAGTAAACACTCACATTTTGCTCTTGTTACTCATATAAATAATTATTATCTACACCGTGGTTAAATCATTGACTTGGCAATTTATCTCAGTATATAAAACTGTATTTTAACCGCAAGCATCTTCGAGTCCTATTTTTCATAACTTTTTTCGAGCTACGTTGTGTAAACTTATGTTTAGCCTAAATGAATCCCTCTTATGTTGATTACCCAAAGACACAATCATGCAACCCATTAAAATATTGAGTTTTTGCGTAAAATAAAAGTTTACACCTTAAACGCACAGTCTAGGTACCGTGGTACCTATAAATATTTTATGTAGGTTTATCCTATGTTTATGCATGTATATAACAGTAGTTTCTGTAGATAATATAATAATATAATAATAATAATAATATACAAAATTGCTCTAAAAAATAGTTTGTTACATATAAAAGGACGATTTACAAATTACAATGACAACATTTTGTTACAAAAAATAAATAACTTTTGAGTGAAATAAGACATTATGCTACTATAAAGCACCAACACAACTAAAGTCATAAAATATAAACAGTACACTGCATTAGATTTTCCAATAATTTAAATGTAAATATCAGAGAAAGGTCCAATGGACACTGTGGTACTGCGAGGGTTAACAAAATAATAAACAATAGTTAACATTTACAAATGTTAGCTATAAAATAATCATGGACGGCTGTCACAAAAGCAAGTTGGCAGCTCAGGCGAGACATGCACATAACGGTAGTGTAAGATATTTTACAGTATATACAGCAGAGCTCCAGTTTTTAGATACATAGTACAAAATTTACACTACCTTCACTGTGTTTAAAACAGTAACAGTCTGCTGCTATGCTGCCCTCCTAAGAAAGAACGCCGTATCTACAAAAATCAAATTTTTAGTATTTGTCATTATTGTAATCCTCTCAACAAAACTACTTATTTCCTTTGCAAAAAGCCGTATCTCCACTCTAAATATGTTAAAATAGGCTTATTGTTGTCATATCTACTCTTAACTATATCGTGTTACTTAATAAAAATGCCGTATCTACACTTTCCTAAGAAGACCGCCGCATCT
Organism: Vesta saturnalis; assembly: GCA_036346205.1. Taxonomy (NCBI): domain Eukaryota; kingdom Metazoa; phylum Arthropoda; class Insecta; order Coleoptera; family Lampyridae; genus Vesta; species Vesta saturnalis. The sequence goes on along the minus strand of JARFJB010001033.1, from coordinate 2,193,983 downwards.
ACAACAAACTGTGGTGTAGATGCGGCGTTCTTGCTAACAACATATACATGCGGCGTTTTTATCAAGCAATGTACCGATTTACGCGCGCGTTTTGCTGCAGTTCATTGTTGTCTCAAACACAGTGCAATATATACGTAATTATTAAGCTACTGGTAAGTAGACAATTTGTTTATTATTAGAATTTTCCACTTCAATAGTTTTATTTTTTACAGCTTTTGTTAGAAAATCATGTCGAATAGATCAAAACATATATCATTGGCCCTCAAAGAAGTTAATATTTTGACTGGTCTAATGGTAGTAGCATGATTCAACAGAGATAAGGGGATAATTTTACGAAAATGCAACTTCATCTGCTATTTTGGCAGACTTTGAAAATACCACAGAAAGTCCATTGTTGCCACAGTTGATAGGCTCAGATGCAGAACTTCTTAATATACCGGATGAGCCTTTAAAGGAAGAGCAAGTTACAAACGTAATAGTGGAAAAAATACCAACTGAGAATGAGGGTATGTACTACTTTGAAAAAGCTTAGTAACTTTTGATTAACGTGCATTTGTTCTAATACCAACTTTTAGGCATAGATGCAGAAAGTTTTAATTTACAAAATGAGCCTTTAAGGAAAGTGCAACCTAAAAGAATAGTAGAAGAAATATCACCCACTACGAACGAAGGTTTGTATTACTAGTGTGCTAAAAATTGGGACATTTTTAATTAATTTGCATTTTGATAATAACACTCACTTTTAGGCACATATGCAGAAATATTCAATATACAAGATGATGCTTTAAGAGAAGATCAGGCTGCAAGTATGGTTGTGGAAGAAATGTCATCAGCAGGGAATGAGGGTACGTACTCAAACGTTAATATGATTTGGAATTAATTAATTTTGATTTTTTGTAATTCATAGATGTCGGCTACACCAAAAGTGGAAATCGTAGAAAACGAAGGAAAATATTTTGCAACCAGAAGGCAAGCAAAGCGAGAACAATTAATTGAGAAACACCGCGTCCTGCAGGGCTGCGGAAATACCTGCAAAAAGAAATGCGTTCAACTTATCTCAGAAGATCGACGTAAAGAAATTAATGGTGAATTATGGAAGATGGGAAATCAAGAAAGGAAAACATTTGTATTACATTCCTGTAAACGTCTTACAATAAATCGCCGCACTGTGGAATCTGAAGTAAGAAAAAATACATTCAAATATTACTTAAAAACTGAGAACGAAAACGATATTGAAATTTGTAAATTATTCTTTTTAACAACTCTGGGATATAAAAAAACTAATGATAGATTTGTGCATGACGTCTTAAAAAACACGCCAAAAGGAAAGCTTACCCCCTTACCAGATTTACGGGGAAGAGGTGCATCTAAAAGAAAAATCGATGACACTGAAATAAACTCGCATATAGAATCATTCAATCCTGTAGTTTCACACTACAGACGCGAACACGCCCCTAACGTTAGATATCTGCCAAGTGATATATCAATTTCATCAATGTTTAACGATTTTAAGACTAAATATCCATCTACAAAACATTTCCTATGAGACATATCGCTTAAAAGTAAAGGCTAAGAATATATCTTTCGCAAAACTAGGTAACGAACAGTGCGAATGGTACGAAACATTCAGGTTACATGGTCATTGTGCAGAAAATTTACACAAACGTTGTGATACGTGTTTAGGTTGGAAGACGCATATTGATCACGCAGAAGTATCAAGACAGCTTTATAGAGAGCAAGCATAAACGAAATTTGAAGACGGCACCGTGTGTTTTTCTGCTGATTTACAAAAGGTTACCAAGAATAGATTGTTTTAAGAAGGTAATTTTTCTTAGAAGATTAATTGCCTACCACGAAAGTTTTGTACCATTGGGTAAAAACTCCCATTTGATGCCATACTCAGTAGTATGGCATGAGGCTATCAGTGGGCGAAGCAAGGAAGATATAATAAACACATTATTTGCCTTTCTTAAGTAGCAACGGGATGCGCCTCGAATAATTATATGGTTGGATAACTGTTCCAGCCAGAACAAAAATTGGTGTCTTTTCAGTTTCTTAGTACGTATGATCAATTCCAATGAAATAGCTGCCAGAGAAATTACTTTAAATTATTTCGAGCCTGGACACACATTCATGTCCGCCGATAGCTTCCACCATCAAGTGGAATTATCGTTGAAAAAACAAGGCAAAACGTACGATTTCAATGATTTTGTGGGTGCAGTTCAGGGTGCTAATAAGAGAAAAGTTGTGGTTAAAAAAATGGAAGTGAATGATTTCTACATGTGGAAGGACTAGCTAAACCATGTGGTTTTTCAAAAGAAAAGAAAGAGATTATTCTAAAATATCTGGAGGGGTTACTAACTGAAAATAGAAGAGTCTTCTGGTTAAACTTGCCGACACCACAAGAATAGGCTATATTGTTATATGTTAATACCTTTGTTACTTCTTTGATTATACATGCAGTGTAAGTTTTAGTGTTAAAATTAATAGACAACATACTTATTAATTACCTTTTTTATTTCTCTATTCTTAATTCAATAATAGTTGTTCTGTTTTTATAAACTATATTATATTAAAATATGGTCTCTATTAGGTTAATTATTTGTCTTTTCCTTACGATAATTTAATACACTGTAATTACAAATAATTGTTTAATAAACTACCTTTTTCAAATCATACGCTGCTATTTAGTTACTGCAAAAGTTTTGATAAACATGCCAAAATAACGTAATGAATACTTAATAATAACGCCGTATCTGGAGGGTGCTTAGTAACAAGGCAGCATCTACATTTAATGATGTTGTAGATGCGTTATTATCTAGATTTTGTACATACTGCATTCTTACCTAGCAACATGGCACAAAGATGTTTAGTAAAAAGCAGTAAGTACATTTATTTGCTGTAATACATTCAAATGGATGGTATTCTATCATCGTAGTATAATATTGTTAATGCAAATTTACTATGGAGTCATATTTGACTACGATTAATAGTTGAGTGTAGAACGTCACGTACAAAAACTTTAAGTGCGTTTTTCTCAGTTCTATATTCGGTGCAGATACGGCTTTCTTTCTTAGCAGAGCAGTATGCATGAGTTAACACAGCCTTAACGATTTGCTAACCGGGAGATGGAGTAATGTTAGATGAACAGTATACGGTAATGTTGACACCTGCTGTTGTAATACTAATCATGTGCACTTAGAAGGGTGTAACCATGTAAGTCCAGTGGACTTATAGAATCTATGAGCAGAAGAACACAATGGCAAGTAGCATATAAGATAACGCACCCGGTGAAGCAGAAAATCCTAAAATAATTAATTTGTAAATGATGCTTACCTAATGAAAAATATAGAGGTAATACCAGTGAAAGAAGGAACGTTACAAAACCTTAGCTCGAAGAAAAATGAAAAGAAATATTTAATCGTGATATTTTTAGCACAAGTTCTATCGGGATGTAGAGCAAATAAACGTATATAACAACTGACACATATTTACTTGTACCTGGATGGAAAAAGATAATTTGGATAACAGATAAATAATAAGGATAATAGTACATAAACAGTGACGTAACGTGCGTAACGCGGAGAAAATACATATATATATATATATATATATATATATATATATATATATATATATATATATATATATATGTATATATATATATATAAACTTCATAAAACAGATAAAAGTACCCACATGGTAAAGGCATTCACAACAGAAGGCTTATACATGCGATTAAATGTCTGGTAAAACAATAACGAATCAAATATAGAATTAAAAGCAATTTTTAACTCCTTAAAAACTGTAATTGTTACGATATATTGAAAACAGAACGTATACTCTTCATCCAATGTAATTTTGCCACGTATATTAAATCATGGCAATGCTGTGACGTCTAAGCGTTCTTAATTGGTAAAGAATTTACTTCACCCTCTAAGGAAAACTAAACAAACTTACGCAGACGAAAAGCTAAAATTAGGATATACCATTCCTACAGTTTTCAATTACAAAGTGCCAAAATCGTAAGTTTTCTTCCTGACTATGCAAGTTTCTTGGATGTTTATGTATCTCAATAGCTTTCCGTTGCAAACGAACATGGTAGTAGGTTTTGATTTGTTGAAATTTCCACATTATTGCAATAAATGTTATGTAAATTGTATTTAAAGCTACAAGCAATGTTAGAGAACACTTACGATCACCTAAGAGTGCTTCAAATGTACTGGCGGCTTCCGGAGTGTATAAGTTTTCCTACTTCTTGTGAATCACAATGGGTAGCCTTATCACTAGACGTAAATATTGTGTGAAATTTTGTAGATTAAATCAACCACACATATCTGCACTCACTGAACGTGCCTTAATTCATCTTGATAATCTTACAATAGTAAACTGATTGCTATGTTCCATGACAACAAGAAACTGTTGAAATATATAAACATTCAAATGACAACAATAGACGAGAAGGAGATTAAATAGCTTTTGCCATATTGTAATTAACTACAGACCGAATAATGTTCTTAACTTTAATCTTTGGTTTTTTGTTTTTGTTGTTTTTCCTACACCTTGAAGCCATCAAAGTATTTAATTATTTAACATGTGTAGCTAAATTAAATTAGATTAATGGTATACATTCTGTTTTCAAAGTACAACAATAATTACAGCTTTTAAGTAGTTTTACCAAATTTTTAAATGGTATGTCTACGTTTTTAGTTGTGATTACTTTTACCACTTTCAAATTAATGTTACATGACTTTGCACGGATATTAAAATGTGATTAAATGTTGCGAGATGTGTTCTTTGATTATCACATTCTTGATGTTTAGCCTTCATTCATAGATGGTGTTGTGGAATGTCATTTTTAGACGGTTTAATGATAATGAATTTATTAGAGATCAAGTTAATGTTTACTAAATTAACACTATATTTCATATCTGGATTTTCAATTACATTTATAGTACTGTTATAGCAGATTTACCTTTGCTTCATAACTTACAGATTTAACAAATTTAAGGTTTAGAGGTGTTGCCATTTACTGACGAACATAATTTCACTTGTTAATGAAATCTTTATATTTATAAAAAAAATAATAAAAATGCACTACAACCCAAGATATTGGTATCCAAATTATGAATGATACACATGAGGATTTGTATTTTCACAAATAAGTTTTAAATTTACGCATAATTTTAGTAATTCCGAAAATAAAGTATGTTCATAAATTGATCACTGGTAAACTTTAGAAACTTACGAATGACGTTTCTATTTAGAATCATTAAAAAATATACTACTAATTATAGTCACACTCATTTTACTTAATAAAAATTAACAGTTTTATCTGCGTTTCGATCAAACGTTTGATTTATTAACAACTTAAGTAGTTAAGCAGTGGCTTTTCGGTAGAAATTTTAATTAATTATCCCAAATGCAACATCACTTAATTAGATTTATTTCCATGCGAGAACGAGCGCATATAAACAGCAAGCAAATTCTCATTTTCAACAATTTGTAACTAAACTTTAGAATTAATATTAAATTATGAAAACACGGCCTGTAGTTTAATAATAAACTAATTGTAATGTTTATTGACAATACATGGTTTAGCATGACATAATGTGATTACTTATCGATTGAGGTTTCTGGTTTGTATCAATAAATTTAGTAAGTAAACCTTACAAGGATTCTTACTAGTATCTACATAAAATTGAACAATTTACTTGAATTAGAAGTATATTTGTAATTAAGTAATACAAGGTTAGGCAACAGATGCTGCCTGGTGTGTTAGAAAACTACTTAATATAAAGGTCTTAAAGCATAGATTAATTAACAAAGTAGTGCAGTTTTAATTGAGTTACAGTGTTTAAACAATACATCCATGTCAGTATATAAAACAATCGAGTCAAGTATATGGTTCAGCTTAAGTCACCATGAATTCCTGTTTTTAGAACATCTTCTTTTATGTAAGCGCTTTTATTCTAAAACTGCCGTACAATGGAATTTTCTGCTTCAACACACATGGAGGTAGCTGCAGTAAAATTCCTTTGCGATACAGAAACTGGAACTTTAATAGTTATTTATGTAAAAAGCCATAGTAAATTGATTCTTAGAGGTGAGTCGGAATTACGAGAGATGCTAAAATAAAGTGTCCGGCGAGTCACATACAACGTTTTATCGTCTACTGGATTTATATAATAAAATATATCAAGTATAAGGTTTCCAATTTTAAAATTCAAGAGTACAACTTTTATCTCAAAACTAATACTAGAGTTACATAATATTAACAATATAGTTTATTTAAAATGATTGCTATATTAATATCACAGTTGGATACTGCATTTATTTCTTGAGCGAGAAATACATTCAGTGCCTGAAAATAGACTAGGTGTGAGATCATTAGAGAGGAAATGCAACCGTCACCATTTATAATTTTTTTTTTTTTTTGTTCAATTTCATAAAAATTTATTGATGCTCAACCAATTAAAAACTTCTAAAATTTTAACGAAAACCGGATTGTGTTTTACACAATTATTATTAATACACTTGCTAAATGCTAAATAACTATTAAGGTCACATAAATAACTAAATTTACAAAAAGCATTTTGAGCTGAAAACTGAACACGTTTTGTTTGTGTACCAAAAACGCTCATTTTTTTTTACGTATACTTTATTTTTTTATGAAACATATAAAATGAGAGGGAAGTTTCTATTTTAATAGTAGTTACTTATTTCTAAGCAGCAATGATGCAATGGTGCATGTTTTATGCCTACACCACAAAAGTGGCATAGTTAAAATGAATTATATACCACTATTCTTTTCTATTATGTTCAGTGGTACTGACGCCTTCGGGCGTACCAAGAAATGTCCCATTCAGTACACATTCAGGGTCTAGGATTGTAAGTTGGGCGAATTAAATAGTATGTGAGCGAATGTGTTAATTTGTTTGGCAATATACTACTCGTCTTCCAGAAGTACACATAAAGACAATTAGGAAATGATTGAATATAAGCAAATAGATGGAACTCATGCAACAACCTGAATGGTAAATATTAAAAAAGTTTCGGCCTAAAATGAATGAACTACTAATAAAGATTTAAATCCAAATTTGCATTAGAATGCCATGTGGAGAACAATTTAAGGAATGGGGCCCTAATTTATCCACAGACAACCATCTAACCATACATGTCCCATGTATTGATTCGTAAAACTGATGAAAATAAATGAAACGGAACTGTTCACTTATATACAAATCAAATGCAGACACGGAACAAATAAAAGCGCAGGTAAGTAAAATACGAATTTGATACACATCTTTCAGGTAAACGAGCAACTAGAAATATACAATACGTGATAGGTCAGTGGAAGTAGTCAGTTGCAATTCACTGTTCTAGTGACAGCGGTCTATTGTTATATATCAGCAACCTTAACGACTTGATAACGGCAATACGGAACACACGTAAACTTCAAGTTGCAGTTTCCATATCTGGAGGTGGTGGAGTACTAGCTGCAGCAAACGATTGTAAATAATCTTAGAACATATCCATGGTAGTCTAGTAAAACCTGTATAATTCATTCGTAGAAGCATGTGATACAAAAGATGATATAGATAGTATAGAGAATAAAAATAAATATAAAATCTCTATGAAAAAGGGACTAGTTTTTCAAAATTTCTATTTACGAAATTTAACTTGGGAAGAAAAAGATATATGTTTATACCATTTTTTCATATTATTCTTAAACTTACACTTACATGTCCCAAAATGAATTGATTAAACAAAGAGAAATGTTTCTGATAGACATTAATGTAAAAAGGACCTGGCGCTAGTTACATGTACCACTAGCTGACGTTCAACACCAATTCATAAAGCGGAATTTAAGAAAATCACGCAAATTTTAATGGAGAAATAAAAAAAAAACGAGTGTAAAAATAAGCTGAATGATTATTTGGTCCAGTATAGCATAAAATTGAATGGTAACTGGAAAATACCAAACACAGATGAGTTGAGGTGTAACATACAATTTTAGTTAAGGCTAAATTTGCACAAACTTCAAAACAACCTAGTCACGTCAGATGCTACTGTCCTATACATTATCTTCTGATCAATAATTTCTTTTTAGTGTCTATTTTCCACACAAGTTTGTTCATTTTTCAGTACTTAAGTAAAAGACCATCATAGACAAGTGAAACGTAGTAATCCTCTGGATTTGTTTTCCACTTTTATAGCGGCGTTAACGTTTTTAAAAAACGAATTATCTATGATAACATCCGGCAATCGGCATTTACGAAACCATTTGATTCGACATAAATATGCAGCTGTTTGGTGTGAATTCGGGATCTTAGTGTGATCCTGGAGATTCGCAGTGCATACGTTTTACGTCTTACGGTATTTCCTAGGCCATGATTTATTCATCATAGATCAGTGACAAACTAATGAACGTTACTAGCGTTTGTCATCAAAGTTTAGCTACCTAGCAGAACGACCATTGCAATTTTATTTAAATCTATAAGCACACATACAAATAGATGAACCCTTCAAAATTATTTTAAAACTTAAAATTGCATACCATAAACGATGGTTTACTAATTAAAATACATAACGTAAATCTAAATTTATGCAGATTTATGTGTAAAATGACTTAAGTCAAAGTGGTGAATGTGAACCGTTGATGTGTGTTGTGTAAAAACTTATTTAGCAGTGACTGTTTAAAATTTCTGATTAGAAATGTGATCTTCGTGATGATTAATTTGTGTCAGCGCATGATGTGGTGCGATGTTGTGCGTGTGAATATAGTGTGTGTGCATGAATGTGGTGGTGGACAAGGATGTGTGTCTGATAGTGTGTGAAGTCGTGCTGAGTGCGTGGTTCTGGTTCCCTAGGTGACGTTATGTCATTGTGTGATAAGCGTACGAGGTGTAAATATCGACGGCATGTACGTAGCGTGTGATGTTGAAAAAGTGTGTGTAGTGCTGAGTGATTGCAGGTGAAC